>BMAO01010653.1:0-220856 GCA_019973975.1 Trichonephila clavata
CATTCTATATGTGTTAGTTGTTAAACACAGATTTATATTTGTACTCAAGACATCAGTATTTGCTTCGTTATTTAATTATTCACCAAAATGATTGAAGATAAAAAATTTCTTACACATTATAAATATTTTAAATATAGTGATATCACATTTAAAATCAGATCCATCATAAAATAATTTGAATCAAATATTATTCGAAATAAGCTTGCAATTACAAAGAAATGCAAAGGAATTCAATCAAAAAAGTTCTGTATAAAATCTGCATAGTATAATTTGAAAAGTATTTCTTCATATTTTCCTCGCGTTCGCATAAAATTGAATAACGAAGAAAAAAAATGTGCTTGAATCTTTGCTATAAAATTAATGTGTAACATTATTGCAATGAAAACATTTTTACTTGTGATAAATGTTGAGTAAATTTATTTGAAAATATATCACTATATTTTTTACTTATAATTGCACGGAAAACTTTTTTAATAAAAATGCAATTAGTTATTTAACGTATTGTTAATGTTCGAGATTTGAAACACTAGCAAGTATTAAATTATTCGAAAAATGGAACTACTAAATAATTCAAATGGTACCTAGTAATGAGATATGCACAATACTATTTCGAAGTTCTGAAAAGACATAACTATTTTGCTCGAAGGAATAACTATCAAAAATGCTAAAAATTATAAAGTACAGACACAGGGGGGGGGGGGGAAATTCAAACAAATACAATGATATAAAATTTTTCATGAAAATAGCTCACACATACCTTAGCTGTTAATATTTTTGTTTTTAATGAGTTTTTCTTTCTTTCTTTTTAGATAAGTTTCTAAAAACAGGTATATTTCCGAATATATCAAAAGAAAAATTTAAGACAGATGGTAGAAAATTATTCATAATTTCAAAAGAAATAAGCTGTATGTTTCAGAGAAAGTACAAAAAATCTTTTTAGAGATAATTGAGTATTGTTGCATAGTTGCGATTTATTATAATAAAATTACACAAGAGAAACAAATTTGCTAATTATGGATGAATAGCACATAAACATTTCGGTATATTATATTTTCATATGTGAGGAGTTTTTTTTTTCATCCGTAGTTTTTATAATATTTTCTAAGATAATAGAGCTTTTTCCAAAAAACAGAGTATATTTTATTTTATGAAGAATAAGATTTACATGTTTCGTATATTATTCATCTGATGCAGTCTAATAAAATGTATTACGGTGCCTTTATATCATACTTTATTAATAAAATTTTTGGTAAAGAAAATTGATTCATACTTTTGGAACAAACGAATTTAGAAAATACCTGTACACTTCTATTGCAGGTAAGTGTCTAATATTAAATAGTGGCCGTGGTAGCCAAGTGGTCAAGGCATCGGATCGTGGCTAGCATGTCATGAGTTCGATCCTAGTACCACTGAAGACCCGCCGTGCGCGTCTTCTGTCGAGATGTCTTCTGTCGTCTTCTGTCTACGATGCGCGTAAAATCTGTCGAGAGCTCAAACGTCCTCCCGTTGGTGTGGTGAGTTAGTTAGGAGGGAGGAATGTCAGCTCAGGTGTCGTCCGCGTCACTAGACCATGGTTCAAAATTACGCGGACCGTCCCCAAAAGCCTTCGTGTAACTGAACAGTGGGACGTTAATATTCACTAACTCACTCACTAATATTAATAAATATATTGGATCAGGGATATTAATGCTTGCTATCTATACAAGCAAAAGTGTATACCAAAGTAATATGTTTTAACACGTATAAATAATTCTTAATAATAAATTATTCATCTTTGCGATATTATTTTTGTTATTAGTTATAAGGAATAGACCTTGAGAAATTTACCTTACCTATTTAGAAACAGAGGTTTTGCATCCATACACCATATTTCATGGGCAATGTGGAAAATGACGGTGAAAGTAATGATATAATGTGATTGTCTTTTTTATTGGATAGATATATTAATAAGAATTTGCTATTTTTTTTGTCCAGTAATAAACCATTTTTTTAAATACTGCATTTGTTTCATAAATACTTTAAATAGTTGTAATTTTTCAGGTTGCTTTTTATGTGTTCTGTATATCAACCAAAATATATGAAGCAAATATTCTTGCATCTTAGAAAGTCTGACTTTTTGATCTCAAAAAAGTGCTAGATGGAATTTCTTGCTGTGGTGACATGCATTTTAATTGTATAACAGTTGTGAAAGACTTTCTACAGCATTAGAGATTGGGTAATGCAATTAATTGGAAAAAAATATTTATATGACGGAAAATGCAACAAGTTAAAATTTTATTTATTTTTAAAAGCACTCTGCTTTTTCTAAAACTGTCAGCAATATTAGTTACACAACACTTTTTAATACAGTAGATATGATCCAAAACCATTTGAAAAAGACAATGGTTTGTGCAGTATAAAGGGTGGTGTAACAAATTTTATTGAAAAATTTCCTTATTGAGATCACTATGTACCCAAAGCTTAACATTTATAACCTTCATAATTGTTTCTATATTCAAAAAGAAGAAGAAAAAAAAAAACCATTTTTTTAGCTAAAGGATTTTATGTCATTGCAGCAACATGCATATAATATTAATTGGACAATTCCAAATGAGTTACAATGGCTAGTAATTCTGTCAGAGATGTTAAATCACCAAAACCTTAAAATAAGGGTGCGCAAGATTCTAGAGATAAAAAGCGGAGACAGAGAGCCTGACTGCCTTTTCCTCTGAAAAGGGGCTAATTTACTTTTGACATTTATTGCAGACATCTTTTCAAAGAGGTTCAATAGTATCCGCTTAGAGGTGTGGTCTTCCGAGAAAACAATTTGAAGTTGTATTTTTGTTCCATTGAACACAAATGAGAAAAAAATTTGCGAGTAAAATCAAAGCTAATTTGAAAGATTACCCCGTCATTTTTTTAAAATCATCATCTAGTTCGAATGATAACAATAATATAAAATTTTTCATGAAACTAGTTTAGCTGTTAATATTTTTGTTTTTTAATATTTTTTTTAAAAAAAAAAATACGTATATTTCCGAATACGGTGAAAATTGTTTAACACGAAACTGATTATTTTGGAAATGAAATATTTTTTCGTGTTAAAGGATATAGTAAAAAAACAAACATATTTCACCAAAATTAAGTTTATTACAGTACATTTTATTTATATAGATCTAAATATTCATGTATCTAATAAAAATCAATGAAACAAAAACATTCATAAGAACTTAATGAAATTTATTGCAAAATTTTAAATTTTTTGAAAAACAAAACATTTATTGAGTTTTTGGAAAATAATCTGATGAAAAAAATTTACGAGTTAACAATGGCGTTACGTAGAATATTAGGGCCTCCATGCAAGATCAGATTTTGGGCCCCAAGCCATATCTTACAAAGAATTGCAAAACCGTAACACACCGGGCTTCCCCCCCCCCCCACACACACGTTGCGGGAGCGTACATTACGCCACTGATATCAAACATCGTTTTGCTTAGAAATCTAGCAAATCTTTCAATTTTGAATTTCTTTGGTAATCTTTCTTCACGAGATACAAATACTATAGGCCCAGACCTAGTTAGAGTCTGATAAATTAAGGCCTTTGTGCAGAGGTGGATTAAGCGGCTGGATGGCCGCCAGGGCCCTAAACTTGAGCAATTCTTACCACAAGATTTGTACAATTTATACGCACAGAAGGCTTCACACACAGCACATTTATACATCTTTATATTTAGTACAGTAAGCAGGGATGTCTTTAGACTTCTTGGGGCCCTGGGCCCTTTCGCAAAAGTAGACCCTGAGCCTCTGCACAAATGTAGGCCCCAACTATGACGCATAAAAGTAAACAGTGTGTAGCATACGTTGTCAAATACTCGTACAAACCCCAAACAAATAAATGTGTATGATTTACAATTGCACAAATCGACTAGGCCTATATAAGGACGACGGTCATCACATGTAGCCAGTTGACATATTATCCGAAATTCCAAGTTTTAATTTCCAATTTTTTTAAAGTTAAGGTTTATCTTGAGCAATTGAGTTTTAATATAGCTATACATTTTATTACGAGATTTTAAGTTTAACGAACCTTTTCACTATTTTAGTTTATTACTCTTGAATTCATGGGCCTCAAACCTTTTACCACCAGGGTGCTCCAAATAACTTAATCCGTCTCTGTCTTTGTATTGGAATCAGATCTTGAACGCCACTTATATAAATGTCGAAGTCTCAGTGTTATTTAAAAAAATTATTTCAGGATATTACTGGAATCTGTCATTAAATGTTATTTTCTAATATATAAAAGAAAGTTTTTTTAAAAAAAATTAAAATGAAATGAATTTAAGGCATCAGATAATTCAGTATTATAAAAAGGTTTTTTTTTTCGATTGGAAAACACCATAAATTGTATTAAAATGATTTCATCCTATATATGAATTTCACAAACTCCCCGGTTATTTCATTTCATACCTGTTTCAATAAAATTCATCAGGTTTAGAAAGTTTTATTGCAATTTTTATATTAATTTGCTTGCATTAGAATTTATATTTGGGTTATGGTCAGGCTAAAAAAAAATGGGCTTTCCAAATGCGCTATGTTTCGAATCTTAATTTCATTCACGACCCTTTGTTTTGAATATCGTAGTATGCTTCATATTAAACGAAATTGATCCTTGCAATCCTTAGACGGCGTAATATGGATGGGAGAAACGAGATACGTGTCACATATTTGTCACTAGCATTTCAGAAATCCTGCGTCGCCTATCCAAATTAAAATTTTCAGTTGTTTGTGATTCCAAACCATTTATTTATAGTACTAATATTACCTTTAATGAATATGTTATGTGTATTGAAATCAGTAATTCAAGGAAGAAAAATTTTGAGAAAATCCCTTAAATAGTATAAATACTTTATTGTAATAAACTAAAATTTTCTCTGACTTACAAATTTATGCAGCATATAAAACGAAAGTCATTTTCATTTACATTATTAGGAATAAATGTATGCATTCCATATGATATTGTCAACCACGTTGAAATATTTAGTGAAAACATGCACAGATTATCCAGAATATTAACGTTTTTGACGAATGTTAACATTTTGACTTGAAAATAATAAATTAACTTCAATTTTTTTAATTAATGGTCGTTACAGTAAACGTCATCCTATTGATGCGAGCTGCTAATTTATTTTTCACTACTTTTCACAAAACATCAAATTTAATCAGTTAATTCCATTTATTTAATACTTAAATCCGTCAAAATATATTTTATATATATTTTTTTAAAAAAATGTTAGTAGTACTCAGTGGCTTAAAGTATACCTCCGCAGGGAGGCCCAGGATTCAAGGGCCCCATAAAGACTGACTGATGTCGAATAAGTAATCCTTTGTAAGATCCGGCTTGGGGCTCAAAACCAGACCTCCCCTATACGAAGGGTCTGCAGCGGCACTAGTCTCCAACTCATGACATGCCTGACAGGAGTCCTTTACCTTGGCCTCTAGCAATTAGATGAAAACCATTGTTTCTAGACCTCTCAGGCTATCTCTGATCATGCGAAAAACAAAAAATACCCTTGAGGTTTAAATATTTTACAGCAGATTATGGTGTAGTTTCTAAAAGAAAATCACCAGCATACTATTTTAATTTTTTTTATTAAGGCATTTACATAAAATATATAGACGATTTTCAAAATTGATAATTATTAATTTCCGCGTATACGGTGGTAGGGCGGAAGTACAAAAGTAAACTGCTCTTGTGCTCTCTAAAATAAATTTGATATGTTATTTCGGGTATTTTATTTTTGATTTGTGTATATTTTTAGTGGTTTATTATTGTATTACTATTTTGACTGCAAGCCCCTTTTCTGTTTGTTATCTTCAATGCGGAACGGGGCCCCCTAGAACCCAGGGGGCCCTGGGCTGCAGCCCATTTAGCTCATACGTAGATCCGGCCTTGGCAATGCATTTATATTACTCTATGCTATATTTATTTCATGTTAAAGTTGTAATATTCACAAGCAACGCCGTCTCTTACGTTATAATGGCGATTCAATGGGAACTTGGCGAAATATTGGCGATAGAGCCAAGTTGGCATTCTTTTTGGCAACTAAGTTGGCGATTTTGGCGACCAACTTGGCGACATTGGCGAGTTCGGGACCCTGGATTCTTCCAGAAATTAGTAGATAAATCCACTCATTTCACGATCTAAGTCGCGAGCGAATCTTTCCGGAACTTTCGGCCCCGGCTATAAATAGAGTGATACTCGCCGCAAGAGTCAGTCTGGTTTTGACTAGCGATTAGCGAACTTACCTTGATCGTGATTAGCTCGGCTGTGCTTGTGAATAAGCTTATATATATGTGTATTTTTAGATACTGGTAATTGTGCCCAAGTGTTGTTGAAGGTGTGAAATCCTTCTGATATTTATTCTGCGAATTTTGCTGTTGAATCCTGTGTTTCAGGGATTGATTTTTGACAATAAATTATCATCGCTGTTAAAGAACTGTTTTGTTGTTTACGACTGATTTTGCATAAAATCCTCGAACCCCTATCTACGTAACAATTTAGTGTCAGAAGTGGGATTTTATGCCAATAACAAGAGCGATGGACGAGCAACTGAAGACTCTGATGGAAGGCATCAATGCCTTGAAAAGCAGCATTGGAAATGTTGAAAGAAGCCAAGAAGAGACTAAAGAGAGAATGGAGAAAGGCCAACAAGAAATGCAGAAAGGTCTGGAAGATATGCAGAAAAGTCAATAAGAGACTAAAGAGAGAATGTAGAAAGGTCTGGAAGATATGCAGCGAAGCCAAGAAGTGACAAAGAATGAGTTAAAGGATAGAATGGAGAAAGGTCTGGAAACAGAGTACAGAAATGTCAAGAAGATCTGAAGAATTCTCTAGAAAAGAAAATTGACAGTTTTGAGGAGAAAATCGACAGTGTGGTGGAAAGAATAGCCGGAAAAATGGAAGACGAAATCGCAGTAGTTGAAGAGAAAATAGAAAGGGTTAAAGAGCAGGTTGAAGAAAGAATTGAAGAAGTGGCTGGGAATTTTAGCCTCATGTCACAAAGAATGGAAGATCTGGAAAAGAAACTTCAAACTTGTGAAAACAAGAAGAATGAGAGCAAGTTTGTGCTTGCTTCTCCAGTACCTCTGACTGCTTCTCCAGTATCAGTAACGCTGTCCACCTATGATAGAAAAACCAACTGGGAGGTGTATAAGACTCAATTTTCTATTATTTCTGATGCCAACGGATGGACTGAAGAGGTCAAGGCGTGTCAACTAGCAGCATCCCTTAGAGGAGAAGCGGCAGAAATACTGCAGACTCTTCCTGACACAGAGCGGCTTAATTTGCATTCCCTCTATAATGCTCTAGACCTTCGGTTCGGCCAGAAATACTCCAAAGATTACGCACGCCTGCAGATGGAAACAAGACTCCAGAAAACAGGAGAAAATTTGCAGGAGTATGCCTCCGAAATAGAAAGGCTCGCCAACTTGGCTTTCTTCGACCAGCCAGCAAATGTGCGAGAAGAAATTTCCCTGTAACATTTCGTGGACGGACTGAAGGATGGAGAAATTCAGAAGGCTATAAGAATGGCAGATGTTCAGGATCTAAAATCTGCCCTATTATATGCCCTTAAATTGGAGGCCGCCACTCAAGCCAGTCGCAGAGACCGCCATTTCATTCGGGGAGCTAGAGTGACTGCGGATGCGCCCTCTGAATCTCCATGGATAAACGACATTGAAAAACTGAGAGAAGAAATGCAAACTTTAATGACTCAACGTCGGAACCAAGAGAAACGCAACTTCAAGTGTTGGGGATGCAAGGGAACGGGACATCTGAGAAATAACTGCCCCCGAGCAAGAAAGGAAGAGAGTCCCTTCTCTTCTTCGAAGCAGGAAAACTAGGATATGGCCATCTCGAGGGGCGGAGGTCGCCAGATAATGAAAAGCCTCATCACAAGATTCTCCAAATTACTGCAGTTAATGGCGGTGACAATGGACTTTACGTGATTGGACAAATGAATGATATCTCGTGCCGTATGGTTGTTGATACTGGAGCCAATGTGTCAATAATCAGGGAAGATTTGGCTCGAAACTCAAAAGTTAAAATTATCTGGACGCCGCCCTGCGTTACCTTGCAAACAGTGACTGGTGACAAGATTTGTGTACATGGGAAAGCTAACATCACTCTAAGGTTTGGAAATATCGGTTATCGCCATACGGCATATGTAGCAGATATTACAGATCCCTGTATCCTGGGACTAGATTTTCTGAAGAACAATAACTTCAAACTGGACTTTGAAAATAGCAATATGCATTCAAAATTTGAAGACATCACTCCTTTTGGCTTACAAACTCAATTTGAATCCAACCAGAATATTATAGCAAAATCCAACATCTCTTTATCACCAAGAACTGAATGTATAATACCCGGTTTAGTAGCAGAAAATAGAAAATTCCGATTCGGCCTAATTGATTATCCTGACCCAGACAGTTCAAAAGCAGGAGTACTGATTGCTTCGTCGGTAGTAGACCTCTCGAAGTCAGTCATCCCAGTAAGAGTGGCTAACATCAGCGATAAAACCAGAACTATCTAGGAAGGAGAGGTAATAGCAGCTTGTGCTCCTGTCACATGTGTTGACCGAAAGTGCAATAGCCAAAACCTTTCAACAGAAGATCTAGTCAGGGGTTTACTACGAAACATGGACTTAGACGAGAAACAGAGATGTGCTGTAGGAGAACTGATTACAGAATTCCAAAGCCTATTTTCAAGAACATCTGAGGACTTTGGAAGAACTAGACTAACTCAGCACCGAATTGATACGGGAGAGCACCCTCCTATTAAGCAGCACCCCCGACGACTGCCGTTTTCTAAACACGAAGAAGTCCAAACACTCATTAAAGACATGCAAGATAATGATGTCATTGAGCCGTCGTCAAGTCCCTGGGCATCTCCCATCGTCTTGGTCAAGAAGAAAGATGACTCTACCAGATTTTGTGTGGACTATCGTCGGCTGAATGACGTGACCAAGAAGGACAGCTACCCTCTTCCAAGAATGGATGACACTCTTGATACACTCGCCGGCAATACCTGGTTCTCTACCCTAGATCTCAAGAGCGGTATTGGCAGGTAGAAATCCACCCTGATGATAAAGAAAAGACTGCCTTCACCACGCGACAAGGACTCTGGCAATTTAAGGTTATGCCTTTCGGCTTGTGTAATGCACCTGCAACATTCGAGCTCCTTATGGAAACAGTCCTCGGAGGACTTTCATACGAGGCCTGCCTGGTTTATCTTGATGACATCAAAACCGTGGGGCGTTCCTTCGAAGAACATCTTAAGAATATTAGGCGTGTGCTACAAAAGCTGAAAGAAGCTAACCCCAAGTTAAGTCCACCCAAGTGCCACCTGTTCCGGCGTGAAGTCACCTATCTCGGGCATATTATTTCGGCGGAAGGTGTTCGAACAGACCCGGATAAGATCTTGGCTGTGAAAAACTGGAAACACCCGACGGATGTTCACTAGCTCCGGAGTTTCTTGGGCTTGTGTACGTATTACCGGAAATCTCAACACAATCGCCAGACCACTGCATAAGCTGACCGAAGCAAAACAGAAATTCATCTGGACGGACGAGTGTGACAACGCCTTTAACAAGCTCAAGGACGCACTAACATCTGCTCCAATCCTGGCATATCCTGAAACTGGGAAGCAATTTATTCTGGATACAGATGCAAGTCGTGAGAGCATCGGAGCTGTGTTGTCCCAAGAAATAGATGGTCAGGAGCGTGTCATCGCCTATTTTAGTAAGTGTCTGTCCAGACCAGAAACTACTGTGTGACCAGGAAAGAACTACTTGCTATCGTAAAAGCCGTGGAGCACTTCCATCCTTACCTCTACGGTCGACGGTTCCTACTTCGAACAGATCATGCATCTTTGACCTGGCTACTGAATTTTAAAAATCCAGAAGGCCAAATAGCCAGGTGGATACAAAGGCTACAAGAGTATGACGTAGAAATTCGCCATAGAAAAGGATCAGCACACGGAAATGCAGACGCCCTCTCGAGAAGACCCTGTCCTGAGAGCTGTAAATACTGCTCGAGAGTCGAAGAGAAATTTGGCGTAATAGATCTAGTAGTCCGCCAAGTTACAACGCCATCAACATCGGAATTGGATCCGTGGAGTGACGTGAGCATCCGAGAAGATCAACTGGCTGATCCTGAAATTAAACCAGTAATAGAATTCAAAGAGTCATCTGATGAAAAGCCCAGCTGGCAAGACATCGCCTCTTTCCATTCTACAACGAAGCGTTACTGGGCTCTTTGGGACTCTCTGCACCTGAGAAATGGAGTTTTATATCGAAAATGGGAGTCTGACGACGGAAAAGCATTCAGGTGGCAATTAATACTCCCGAAGACAAGAATATCGACAGTCCTAAACGAACTCCATGGCAGTCCAACTGGTGGTCATTTTGGTGTCATGAAGACCTTACAAAAAGTCCGAGAGCGCTTCTACTGGAACAATGTGCGGAGTGACGTTGAGAAGTGGTGTCGCACATGTGTTTCCCTGTGCTGCAGGTAAAGGTCAGAGAAAACGCACCAGAGGACGACTCCAGCTGTATAATGTGGGAGCGCCTTTCGAACGAATAGCTTTCGACATTTTATGCCCACTTCCGAGATCAGCAGATGGTGATCTCGGAAGTGAGCATTGTAGTGACGTGAGCATTGTAGATTAAACGCCTTACCACTTCATGCTTCGCTGGAAGAACAATAGGTCTAAGAAAATCTTCACTGTCTTTACGATAAATAATTTTAGTTTTCAAGCGAATGATGCCATGATCGTCTTTAAACGTTTGTAGAGATTTCAATCTTTTTTCTTCTTCTGAGAGAAAAGATTCATTCCGAATCATAAGTAAAACCTTTGTTTCTGCTTCCTGACATTCTGTGACTGTTAATTCACCATGTTTCTTCCCAGTTACATTTTTGCAGTTGTGCTTGAAACGAAGAATCCATGCCACAAGACGAATAATTCAAGCATAGTTGGAAAAATATCTATAGTACCAGTTTTCAACATCTCCTGCTTCATTATTTGTTAGTACATAACTCTTATAGATCTTTCCTTTTTTCAATCTCTTCTTCATTCCAATCATACTGTGAGGAAGGCATAATTTTTTGAAATTCAAAAGCACTTTTCATCCACTGTGGGCCCTCCCACCATCTTGAACAAACTAAACTTTTCGCTTTGCAGCCTCTGGAAGTCAAGTTTGCCGGATTTCTATCACCAGGTATATGTCTCCATGGTGTAGGATTGCACAACTTCTTGATCTCTTGAACTCTATTCCTAACGAAGACAGACCAATTTTCTTCTCTCAATATCCATGCAAGTACTGTTGTTAAATCACTCCAGTAATACCGTTGTAACATTTCTCCAACCTAAAGCGTCAATCTTGCTCCAATCACAGCTGCTATACTCCGATTCACCTTAAGTTGGCAGCATTAGAAAGGGTAGGAAATGTAACAATCCGCTCGAACAATAGTTCCAACTTGTTTTGGAATTTAAATGAATGCAAATGCATAGAAAATTGTTAAAAAGTATCGTGTATTATCAAAATTGTGATTTTAAGGATATATTTCAAGTTAATCACATCTTAAAAGCATTTATTCCTTAATACCTGTGAATGAATACAGTTGAAAAATAATTTGATGAAACTTCACTTGGCTAAAAACCGGTTTTCAAGATTGCAACCTTGGCGGAGTTACCTAAGCATTCCCACCAAATCAACGCCATTCGCTTTGCGTCTTTGCTATTTTTCATATGTACTATTTTGATATCTCGTGCTACTATCTTTGTTCTTCTTGTTTTTTTGACATTTTAAACATGTGAGAGATAGAAATGTCACCAACCTCACTGTATACACCATCGAAGCGAGGAAAATCTATCCGAAGCGGAGCTCGGAAAAACATATTGAATGTTTATTCTCGATTTCGAGAAGAAAACCCGCAAGAATCTATCAGAGAAATCGTGAAAAAGGTTTCTGAACTGACTGGCGTTTCGAAAAGAACTGTTTTCCGTATGAAGAAAGAAAAGAAGGCATTAAGTGCTGTAAGTTCTCCTGGTAAAAAACGATCCGGTGCCGTAGGCAAGCGTAATAGGCTGGTGAAATATGACGACTTCACATTGTCATGCATTCGGCGAAAAATTCATGGCTTTTTTCGAAAAAATGAGATTCCTACATTAACCAAAGTTCTGAAGGAAGTAAATGATGATGCTGAAATTTTTTCGAAGAAAGTTAGCCGGTCTATCTTATACAGATTACTAAAGGACATTCCCCGGGTGGTGACCGGAGTAGAATAGTCCCAACGTAAGTTCATGCGTGTCGTAAAAGGCGACTAAAATGATCAGAAGTCCAACCTCTCGGGGCTCTGGCAACCCTCAATTATGACAAGTGCAATATATTGTGATATTAATAATGCTACCGCGTCCGGGGTAGCCGACGCGTTGTGTTCTGGTGTCCGGGAGCACTCCGAGAAGTATGCTACGAGGACACTGAATATTCTTCAACTCAACATTAATGGAACGCAGAGGAAAATCGACGAACTATCCTGTCTCCTTCATGACAACAATGTTCATGTTGCTTGTCTTGAGGAGACTAAACTCAATCCCAATTTGAATCTCAAGTGAAAGGGATATACAGAATTACGGGAGACCGAACGATAAGCACTGGAGGAGGCCTGGCCTTTCTGATCAAAACCCCAACAATCAAGTACACCGAGGTTTTACCATCTAGCACCTTACACCTTTGCACTTTGTCATACACGACAACAACAACAACTAAAGGACATGGGGTTCAAATTTGAAAAAAAGGAAAAGACAGGCTGTGCTTCTTGAAAGGCAAGATATAATTTTATGGCGCAGAAATTATTTGCGAAAAATTAGAAATTTAAGACAAGAAAATGCGCCAATCTATTATTTGGATGAGACCTGGGTGAATGAAGGACATTCAGAAACTCGAGTGTGGCAAGACAAAACTATTAAAAGCAGTTATGAAGCCTCATCTTCCAATTTAACAGTAGGTTTGACTGCACCTAAAGGCAAAGGAAGGAGGCATATAATAACTCAAATTTGGAAGCAAAGAAGGATTTGTTCGGGATGCCGCTGATATTTTTATTGGAAAAAATCCTGGGGACTACCATGAAGAAATGGACGGTGACCCTTTTGAAACATGGTTTGAAACTATTATGCCAAAATTAAAACTTCAAAGCATTATTGTAATGGACAACGCCTCATACCAATCCGTGAAAAAGGAGAAAATCCTTACAAGTTCTTGGGAAAAAAAGTGCTATTCAAGAGTGGTTGTCACAAAAGAAAGTTGCATGGAACCAAGACATGATACAAATTGAGCTTCTGCAGAAAGTAAATGAAGTAAAGCATTTATATGACAGTTACAAAGTGGAAGAAATAGCAAAAAAAATTTCACCACAAAATTTTAAGACCCTTATCACTGCGAGCTCAATCCAATTGAGATGATTTTGAGTCAAGTAAAAGGTTATGTTGAGAGAAGAAATAAGACTTTTAAACTTAACGAAATAAAGGAACTTGTGATAAAGGGAATACAGAACGTGTCAACTCAAAATAGGACGAATTGCATCAATCATGTAATCAAAAAAGAGAAAGAGATGTGGGAAATTGATGGACTTGTTGATGAAATTTGGGAGAATCAAAATTTCATTATATCTGTGAACAGTGACTCTTTGGATAGCTATTCAGAACTAATGTGAGTGCTGATGACTTGTAAAAAAAAATATCATCAATGTCCTCCTGTTAGCGTGGTATGGTAGTTTGGAGAGAAGGGTGCCAGAGGTGTTGTCCTCGTCACTTGACCATGGTTTAAAAATTAAGATATTAATCTTTAATAATGCAGTATAAGTGTATATATAATCAACTATTAAAACAGTTTTTTATGTAAACATTTATTTTGCATACTTTGGAGTGACACGTGGAACAAGGTCCTCGCCCCTCTCTGGAAACTGTGCTTTAAATATAATATTTAATGCACAGGTAAATGGTTCCACAATTTTAATTTTTGATTTAACATTTTAAATCACACACCTTATTTAAGTAAATCAAATTTAACGCTTTTTTTTTGACGGTGCTTTTAAAAATATACATTATATTAAGAGCACAACAAGCGTGGTACTTCATACCACAAGGTGACATTCAGCACCTTATGACAATGCATGCACACCTCTTGCATTCAAAATTCTGGAGGTTACACCGGCTATTAATGTAAGAGCATTTTACATTTAAAATGTATTTTCTTGAGCTTAAATTAACCTGTGATCTTGAAAACTGAATCAATTAAACATGTTAACTAAACAATTGCATTGCTGTACAAAAATTCTTTTCTTGGTGTTGAAACTTTCTTTTTTGTTTAGTGTAGTTTGTCTCTGGAGTTTCACAGTTTTCTGTAAATATTTATACCACATATGATTTCACATTGTGAAAAACTGTATGAGAATTCCAAATCGATGTTCTTCTTTCCACAGTCAGAAATAGATAAAAAATTAATGAAATCATAGGGTTTTGAGTCCACAAAGGAGAACTGGAAAAAGTTACGGGGAGCCTTGCCAGAAAAGGATTATACAGTGCAACTCCATTTAAAAAAAATCAAAACTCTCCCACCAAAATAAATAAAAATGAAAGCAAATAGTATTTACATGTGCAAGTGATGATTTGGATTTTGATGTCTAAGCAGGCATAAGTGGAGATGTCTGAAAATCAGAATTTACGTAATCCTTTTAACACTTACAGCAGATTTCCAGTATCATTTAAAGTGTATCTTGATCGTATATTTTTCCGGACTTTTATTGAAAAAATATTTGGCTTGTGGAACTTCGGGGGATGTTATAGTTATTTAAGAATATCATTTTTTTTTTGAAGAAGGTGATAATCTAAATTTTTCTAACATTTCAACATTATTTTTCATTTGAAAAACCTAACTTCTAGCTCCATTAAGTGCAAATAGTGTACATGAGCAATTAATTTTGTTATTACTAGTATTGCAACATTATGTGTACATATATAAATTGTTAATCTGTAGTATCTGGGAATTTCGTTTGCATATGTATATAAAAAAAGAAATGAGGCTTAATAATGGGGTTTATTGAATTTCATCTTCAATAATTTTAAGATTTGACTGTGAATTATTTCAAATTCTGAGTATAGGAATTAGGGTTATTAGATGGCCAAGTTTGGCATTTAATTATATAATTTATGGAACATTTCACACTTTGTTGAATGAGTAAGAGTGATATTAACATTGCCCTATAAAGCTGAACTAGGGCTATTAAAGATGGACCTCGTAAATTTGAACCATGGTCAAGTAATGAGGATGACACCTGAACACCGACACCCCTCTCTCCTAACCCACACCACACCAACGGGAGGACGTTTGAGCTTTGACAGACTTCATGTGCACCGTTTCCCTATACGGCAGGTCTTCAGCGTTACTAAGCTCAAACCCATGTCATGCCAGCCATGAGTCTGAGACATTAACCACTAGTCTACCGCTGCCATACATTCTGTTGAAAGTTTTGGATATTGAGGAATTCCATTTCAGTCAATTTTCTTTTATCAAATTTAGATTTTATATATATTAATCTATTCTGAGCAATTGATTAGATACGAAAATTGATTACATGCTGTTCCCTGAAATATGCTGTTCTCAGTCTGAGATGTTTTCATTACTTAAGTGATTAAAAACATCCCAATCAATATGGTAATGGTCAGATGTGTAACATTTAATGCAGAAACAGAAATTCTGATTATACTACACAAATATTTTTTATTTAGTAGGCACTACCGATTCTTAACTTTGAAAACTTATTTCATGATTTACCATGCTGTAAAGTGTATTGAAATCGTTATTTTTTTAAGCCATCAAAATGACCCTTTAGAATCAAATTGACATTGTAAATTTTCTTCAGTAAATGGTATATTTCTGTAGTAGTTTTCTATGCAATATGAATACAAAGTAAAATTTCTAATGTGCAGTATTTTTGGAACAAAAACCAACATTTTTAATGAGATAAAAAGAACTTACATTTGAAACGGATGTCATATCAGTTGTTAAAGGTTATTGTGAAACATTACAAATCATGGTGTTTTCAGATTCAGTTGCCCACACACAAGCAATACTACTGACAAAATCTGTTAAAAATGCTTGAATCCAATTTATACATCATATAATGCCAATTATTAATGGTAAACTTTTGAAATATAATATTTACACATCAGAGGAAAAATTTCCCTCTTGGTATATTATTAATTTTGCATACAAATTTTTTCACACAACATAGTAAGTTCTTCAATGTAATTTGAACAGCAAAAGCTATTTTAACACCTGACACAGTTTGGCAAATAATTTATATAAAAATACTTATACAAATGGAACAATGTACACAAATGATGTTTATACAATATAGTTCTTTTGTCAACATATTTTGATTACTAAGTATTCACTTATGTTAAAAAAGAAGCATTATTAAGTATTTTCAAAAAAGTTGTTTATATGTTTAAATGAAACATCTGTTAGTAAATTTTTTCTTGCATCTGACTACTGTAGATAAAAGTTTTAAAAAAAAGAGAGGACTTAATTTGCATGATAAATGACACAGTAAAACTTGAATTCCTGCCCACTACTTTATTTAGATTCTAGTACATGTCTAATAAATCAATGATAATATAAGAATGAGAAGAAATGAAGAATCATACCTACCAAATAAATATTTTAATAGAAAAAATTTACTTCTTAATATTTAATGGCACGAAATTGTAAGTATTTTTAAAAACTTTTAACTATGCTTTTGTTGTAAATTATATATGTTAAAAAGTAAAAAAATACAATTTAATTCCAAAATAAATACCCACAACAAGATTGATCTCCAAAAATAAATATTTAATTCAAAATGAACTTTCAAGCTAATAAACAAAATACACTCAGGTTTTTTCCTTATTTTCTGATTTCTGATTTTCTTCTCCATCTTCCTCTTCTTCTTCCTCCTCCTCTTCCTCATCATCTTCTTCATCATTAGAATCATAATTATCATCATCTTCATCATTATAATTATATCCTCCTGTTAAACAAAAATTAGTAGCTTCAAATTAGTAATTATAATCAACATTAATGCATCAATTACAACACATTTTTGTGTTGATTGTAATAATATAAATACCGTATTTATATATTTGAATCTAAGCCATCATTGATTCTAAGCCACACCCCAAATTCTCAATAAGTTTTTATGAAAAATAGTATACAATGGTTTATCAATATCCAATTTTACAAAATTAACGTAATTTAAAATAAGAACTAACAAAAAGAGAATAATTAATTATTTTACTATTATTTTAAACTTGTAAATACGTGTATTTACCTGTAATTACACTAATTACCTAATACAGCAAATTTTAAGCTGCATTCGATTTTTAATAGCATTAACATTGAAAAAAAGAGTGGCTTAGTTCAAGTAAATACGGTATATGTATCTCCATTACAAAATTTAATAATTTTACACATCACAAAAAGAAAAATTTAATTTAACAAACAAATAAATAGAAAAGAATAAAAATACCTATAAAAACATAAATACATACATGCATATATAAATCTATATATATAAAGGAGAAAAGTGACTCACTCACTGACTGACTAATCACAATATCTCCGGAACTATTCAACCAACAGACTTGAAATTTGGTAGACATGTTCCTTTCATAGAGTAGACATCCGTTAAGAACAGATTTTCCAAAATTCGAACGCAAGGGGCGTTATGGGGGAGGGGGTTAAGGGGCGTTATAAATAATTGTTTCCATGTTTAAACTACTCGATGTACAATCTTGAAATTGGGGAAGCAGATTCCTTTCATAGAGTAGAGATCCGCTACAAAATGAGTTTGGTGAAAATCGACCCTCAAGTGGCATTGCTGGGGTTTAAGGGGCGTTATAGATGATTATTTCCATTTTTTAAACTATTTGACGCACTGTCGTGAAATTTGATAAATAGATTCCTTTTGTAGAATACAGATCAGTTACAAAGCGGGTTTTGTGAAAACAGACCTCTAAGTGGCGTTGCGGGGCATTAAGGGGCGCAATAGATAAATATATCCGTTTTTAAACTCCTTCACCTACCTGCTTGAAAATTAATAGGCATGTTTCTTTCATGGAGTAAATATCCGCTTCAAAATGGATTTTGGGAAAATTGACCCCCAAGGGGTGTCGTGTGTGTGTGTGTGGGTTAAGGGGCATTATAAATTCAGATTTTTAAACTATTAGACATACAGTCTTGAAACTTAGTAAGCACATTCCTCTCATAGGGTAGAGATCTGCTACAAAATGGGTTTCGTGAAAATTGCCCCCAAGTGGCGTTGCGGGACTTAAGGGATGTTATAGATAATTATTTCCATTTTTAAATTATTAGATGCACAGTCTTTATATTTGATAAATAGATTTCTTTCATACAGTAGAGACCAGCTATAAGATGGGTTTTGTGAAAACAGACCTTTAAGTGGCGTTGAGGGGGATTAAGGGGCGTAATAGATAATTTTTTTCGTTTTTTAACTACTTGATCTACCTGCTTGAAAATTGGTTGGAATATTTCTTTCATGGAAAAAATATCCACTACAAAATGGGTCTTGGGAAAATTGACCACCAAGGGATGTTGCAGGGGGTTAAGGGCAGATATAAATAATTATTTCTATTTTTAAACTATTAGATGCAGAGTCTTGAAATTTGGTAAGCAGATTTCTCTCTTAGGTTAGAGATACACTACAAAATGGGTTTCGTGAAAATCGACCCCCAAGTGGTGTTGCAGGGCTTAAGGGGCTAATTATTTCCATTTTTGAACTACTGGATGTACAGTCTTGAAATATGATAATCAGAATCCTTTCATGAATTAAAGATCCCCTATATAATGTGTTTTGTGAAAATTGAACCCTAGGTGGCGTTGCGGGGGTTCAAGGGGCGTTATTGATAATTTTTTTGCATTTTTAATTTATTGGACACACAGTCTTCAAATTTGGTAAGCAGATTCCTTTCATAGAGTGCAGTTCCCCTACAAAATGGGTTTTGTGAAAACAGACCCCCAAGTGGCATTGCGGGGCTCAAGTGGCGTTATAGATAATTATCCCCATTTTTAAACTATTAGACGTACAGTTTTGAAATTTGATAAGCAGATTCCTTTCATAAAGTAGAGAACCGCTACAAAATAGGTTTCACGAATATCAACTACCAAGTTTAATTTTGGGAGATTAAGGGGCGTAATCGATAAATATTTCCATTTTTAAACTATTAGATCTTCCTGCTTGAAAATTGGTAGGCATGTTCCCTTCATGGAATAGAGTTTCTCTAACAAAGAGTAAAATGAAAATTGACCCCAAAGGAGGGTTGCGAGGGGTCAAGAGGAGTTATAGAAAAAAATTCCTGTTTTTAATTGTTAGACCCATATACTTGAAATTTGTTAAGCAAGTTTCTTTTGTTGAATAGAGATCCACTAAGAATGTATGTTACAGAAATCAACTCCTGGGGGATGCAGGGGGTTACTGGGATGTATTGACAAAAAATTTCTTTTTTTGAACTTCAAGGACTATAATAATGAAATTTGGTTTGCATTTTTCTTTTGTTGAATTGAAATCCGCTAAGAGCGGTTATTTTGAAAAGCGGTTCTCAACGGGATTACGGGGATATTGATAAAACTTTTGTTTTTCTGTTAGATTTAGACCTGAAATTTGGCTTCCATGTTCAATTTAAGGAGTAGAGATCCACCGATAATTGGTTTTGTGGGAATCCACTTGGTTATAAGGTTACAAAAGAGCAAACATTACTCTATACTTCAATTTTAGAGATTTTTAGAAAATACAAATTAGATGAGTTCTGCTCTTTTCTTTTTATCCAGAGGTGACAGTTACAGGTATATGTGTATTTTTCAATACAATCTAATTATTAATGCTAGGACTTATATGTCAATAATTTATATATATATAAACAGTATACATTTCTTAAACATCATGAAATACCCAGCGAAGCGGGTGGGTAACGGCAAGTACAATATAAATTTAACATCCAGTTTGATACACTTCTACATTTTTAAAAATAATCAGATTAGCAACTGTGAATTTTATTTATAATTCACACAGCATTATACATGGAAATAAGAGCCATATATTTCTATTATCTAATTATATTTTTAATAAGCAAAATTGTCAACACAAAATGAAAACGTTAATTTAAAATTCTCACAAAAATTATTGGGGAGGAGGAGAAATATGCAATTAAATTAAAAATCACAATTTTAAATTTATCTAAAAATCTAAGATTCTCTCGGTTAAAAGCTTTTGTGATTGGAGTTTAGGTATCTAGTGCTATCAAAAGGAAGTGTATGAAAATTAAGATCAACAGTATATATACTGAAGGAAAAAAACTAATTTTATAAAGCAATCAACACTGCTCAATGTTAATGGCTTCAAATAACACAGAAAAAAAAACAAGTAACAAAATGTGAAATTTGTTTCCTATTTTCTAGAGGTAGATATCTATTTTTGGGTATGTTCAAGTAACATGTTTGATAAAATAAAGTTCAAGAAATAACATAAAGAAATGTTATTTACATAGACTTAATAATTTTTATAGAAACTAATTTTCAAAAGGAACCATGCTTTAAAGATTGATTATAAGCCAATACTTTCTTACACTATTCTGAAGAAATATATACCGTATTGTGTTTGGTTCAAATCTAAATAAGAAATAATGAAAGCATTAATACTTTTCTGCTATATAATTTAAATAAAAACAAATGATTTGTCAAGAAACTATGGTATAATTGCAAAGCCTAGTTGATTTACAAGCTTTATATATACATATTTAATAACAAATTAATATTAACTCAAAATTTGCATTCAATTTATTCATATTATATAATTCATAAATTTGAATAACTTGTTTTAAAATGCATCTCATTTCATCTTTCTCTAAAGGATTAAGACATTATTTTGATAAATTTATTAGTGATTCCTCGTTAAAAAGATTAGACCTTGAATTTTCGATGGATATATTGGTGATTCCTAGTAATAGAATATCATAACAGCTTACAGTGCCTTAAAAAGCTGTTTCAACTTTTCCCTAACACAATAATGTAATTTCTATAAATAACTAATTATTCTCTTCACTTGAACACATTATTAAATTCTTTATATTATGTTTTCTCCTGTTCTTAATTCTATATTTAAATGCGAAAATTGAAAAATTCAACCTCTTGTATTCTGAAACTTAAGGCAAGTGTATGCTCAAAATAACTCTCCTGGTGCTAAAATGTGATCAATATTAAGAAACTTTGTTTTAGTGCCACGGCTACAATATGAAAAATTAATCTCATCTTTACATGGATACATTATCTATATACAAATAAAACTTACGCTATATATAATGAAATTTCAAATTGTACAATAAAACAAAATCTATACATATGGAATAATGTGTAACTATTTCAATTCAAATAGAATAAAAAATTTGTTTAACAATTTTAATTACCTGAATAACCAGAATATCCACAAGCACCATCTTCATCACTGTAATTTTCACCATCACCAGTATGACGTCCATAATCATGTTTGCGAACTGAAAAAAAATATTCATCATCAAATTAGTTTTACTGATTAAATAGAAAAAATAAAATAAAAACACTGAAATATTTTATTTGATACTTTAAAAAAGATCTAAAAAAAAACAAAAACAATTTTACAAGAATTATATCAAATTTTACTGAGAAATATTTAATTACTTGTTACAATCATAAATTTGATCTGATCAATGCATATACTAAGAGACATCAATCACATTAAATAAAATTTAATATAGAAAAACTTCACATAGACTAAGAATTAAAATCATAATATGAAATCAACATTTATGCTGAAATACAATACAGTCCCTATGAAAAAACAGATTTTGATAATCAATGTACACAATGAAAATTGATTTAACAGTTACCTCTACAGCTTACTCCATATTCCAAAATTTGCTTGAATAATTCTCACACGTTCATTAAAAGCAACATAAAAGAATGGTTTCAAATTGAGGGAATAAAAATAGACACACATTTCATTATTTTTAATTTCCTTTCTAGGATACTTTTTTTCCTCATATTTAAATTATGCATAAGAAACAATATTATCTCTAATATTTTGGATCATAACCTGATATTTTCTTACATAATGAAATTTAAAAATAAAATTGGTCATTAATTTACATTGCTTCAAAACTGTGAAAACATGTATCATGCAGTAGAATGTAAATGATGGAGTATTTCCTACTCTGCATTAAGTAAAAAAAAAAAAACCTCTTTTGAGTAAGGAATTAAAAAAATTGTCAAACATTTATTAGTCACTAATTTAAAATTTTGAATTAACTGATGCATAATAATTCACTAAAAGTGTTTTTAGCTGCTGAATAAAAAGTGTGTAATTTCTAACTATGAATATTTTTTGTGTAGTTGCTTATTATAGAATTTCCAAAATGTGCAAAAAATTTGTTCCTCTTTTGGACCCAGATATTGGGAATAAGCCCGAATTAACAAACAAAATGTTTAGTCTCACTAAATTCATTAAATCGGGGTCTGGCTGTATAAATTATGATTCATTGTCTTCCACTTACTTTTCAAATGTATTTAATCTTAACTATGATTAAAGGATAAATGTTTCATTGCAGACATATTTTCCATGAAATACTACAAATTACAAATATATTTATTTTGAAAAAATTAATCCAATCATTTGAACAAAAGGTTCAAATTTTGCACCACATTAATTTCTTTTTTTACTTAAACATAATTGACAATTTCTGCACAAATCTGCACGGTTGTTCGAAAAATCAGAATGCAATAATTTTAAGTTTTTTGCTATCAATCATACCAGCATATAAAAAATTTGAAAATATTTGTGAAAGCATTTTTGTTCTTAAAAACCAATATAATAACTAAATTTTTAGGATTTTATTTTCAAATATAAGAGTATAATATTTTTTTAATAATGCAAAAAAATTGTGGTTTCTAAGTATATCCACTAATAACAATTTCACATAAAAAGAGATACAACAATATACATTTAATTTAAATTTTACATGTAGATTAAGAATATTGCAATTTTTAACTCAGTAAACTTGAGAAAAATAATAAATATTGTTATGTTTAATGAAGAATGTAATTTCTTTTACCATTTAGCATAAATAAATGAAAGCTACATATATTTCTATATTCCTACTAATGGAAAACCATACGTACTAGACATACTGAGATCTTTAGTTTGCTGTGTATCATAGTTACATTTTGGACAAGGAATAGGTTGATTTCTGTCATACTTAAAACCTTTCCTCTTTACATGATCTTCACAAAAACAAACCTAAAATATATGCATTTTTGGTATTAATTCAGGTTTAATAATACAGATATTACACTTACAGTAAAAAATATTTTTAAAAATGATTAAAAGTCACTTTGTTTAAAATCAGAAATGCACAAGTATGTTTCTGAGTTCTAAAATAAATTTTTAAGTATAAAACCACATCTATAAAAAATATCTAAAATATGACATTCTTAAAAAAAAAAGAAAACTTTAAAAAACTAATTTTGACTATAAATTTACTTTTGCTATTATTTGTTTATTAGTGCCACACTTCAAAGTAATGCAAGGCAAAGGACCTCATAATTTTGAACCACAATTGAGGAAGACAACATCTGAGCTAAACTCCATTTCCCAGTTTCATACCAAGGATTTGAGATTTGACAGATTACGTTGGCCATGAGTTCAAGACTATGACCACTTTCATATGATGGTAATGTTTTTATAAAATAAAGTCAAGAAAGTAACAACTTTAAATTACAGTAGAATGGCCTTTATCTGAATGTTTATTATCCGGAGCATCAAATATCCAGACCAATTTTTTTTGTCAACAACATGCACTGTATATGAATATGTTTTAGAACAGTGCAATCTCAACAGTTGTTCATGTGAGGCCAAAAGTGACGGGAAAACCCAAGGTGAGGGATATTTGGGGAATGGCATGCAATGCAGAAGACTGTAGATTTCAAATGCTAAATGATGATGAGATTGTGACTTCCGTGCAAGAAGAATCCGACCCAGTCGACGATGAAATGGATGAAGATGAGGACAACAACAAAACAAAAGTAGCAAGGGTCCATCAAATGCTGATGCGCTTCTACATTTGAGACGGCTATGGAGTGGTACAAACAACAATCAGAGTGCTGTCCTACTCAACTACTACAGCAGCTCAAGAGAATCAGAGACCTTGCAGCAAAAAAACGCAGGTGTACAATGGTACAGCAAAAAATAAGTGATTATTTTCCACAATAAAGGTAAAATTGCAACATTTTGCACCTATTTTTTTTTCAAGCACATTTCCCGCATATGATGATTTTTAATATTTGTATAGTGTCCGGTTTCATATACTGCATGGATCGCATTTGATTTTCGGTTATCCGAACAATCACATATCCGAACGGTGTCCAGTCCCAATTGATACGGATAAACGACGTTCTACTGTATATCGAACACTACTTAGACTAATTCCATTTTTTAAATTTAAACAGTGTCAGAAATTTTAGGAACAAAATGACAAAAAAGAAAGCACCAGCTGGAGGAATAATGCAATTTCTTTTTAAAAAAATATAAGCTTATGATTATATTTGGAACAAGTATAAATGTTTGAAATAGAAAAAGTTTGTTAAATTCTTCATAAAATTCATAATAAAAGTACATGAACAAAGTCTTGTTAAGAGTAAAATTATATTTTAAAATAATTCTACAATACTAGTTGAATATAAATATAATAATTATTAGAATACTAAGAAAAAATCTAGGAAACTAAGAAAAAATTTTGATTCTTGCAAAATAAAAATTTGAAAACAAATTATAGAATTGATAATTTTGAATAATTCTTTGCTAGTACACAAATGTTTTTAAAATATTAATAACTTTGGAATCTTTATAAAAAAACATTAAAAATAAAATATATAAGTGTCTTATCTTTAAAAATTTTTTTACAAATAAATGCTAACATTCTAAAAATGACATCCTTCGAGAGCTAATGAACTGAGGTAAAAAGGTCATTCACATAAAAAATAACTATTGTCATACCAAACAAAGCTTTTATTTATAATTTTTGATAATTAGATTAAACTACATAGCAAAAAGTTCTTACTTTGCATCTAAGACAAGAATATTGGCCATGTCTATTACAAGATTGACCTATGAAAAAAATGTGAAATAGAATTATATATGGGAAAAAAGTATTTTATCAACAAATTATTATTTATCAACAAATTTTGTCAGACTGAAAAGCTTTACCAAATGCCCTGATATGCAGCCTATAGTGGCGAACCATTCTACTGCATCTTCAAACACAAAATAATCACCCATGCTCAAAAATAATAACATTGTTTATGATTTATAATATTTTCCCTTTCGTTGTGAAAATCATTAAAATTTGTGATATATTTTCTACAGAAGTGAACATAGTGGAGTATTTTGATCTAATATGCGAGTACCTAAAGGGTTATTTAGTTTAGCAGAACAGCCAAAAATAAGAAACATCAGTGAACTGCATTGCAGCTTTTAGATTTGTACAAACTTATAAGGCATAGTCTACATGAAAATACGTTTGTCACAATTTGAATGCAATTAATGCCTTTTGGCTGCATAAATAACATGGCTGATATATCTTGTTTACTTCAATTGCACATATTACTAATTCTTAAATTTCAAAAAGTTATTTGTCAATGTGTTGATATGGAAGGAGTATGACCGGGAATTTGTTTCTGTGTATGAGTGAATACACTGACAGCATTTGGCAAAATTTTTTGAAAGTGATGTCTTTTCATTTTGCAAAATTGAATGATGGTATAACAAGTAAGTACCGAAAAAAATATATTTATAACAAAGAGAAAAAAAGATACAAATAACATGCTTTACAATGATCCTTTTGTTTCAAGAGAAACATGATTTACAGAAAACGGGAAGAAATAAAATAATGCCTGTATTACAGATGAGAATTTTTTTTTTATAAATCTCGATATAATGAATATATTTTGTAACCAAACAAAAATATTTTCAAAAGAAATTTAAATGTAATTGAGATAAACAATTTAAAATACAAAATTCTAATTGTTATATCAAATTAAATAACAATATTCCAATCTTTAGGAATCAAAAAAGACAATACTAAAAATAAAGCAATTAAATATTATCAAAGTTAATACATCTATACTAATAAAAGAAAGAGTTTGTGTGTGTGTTTCAGCTGTTCCGGCGAAATTAAGCAATACAGAAGTATGAAACTTGGCATGTAGAAGCTATAGGTTGTTATGCTATTAACCTCGAAGAGTTTTTTTTCAAAATTCGCTTTAGATTTTTTTAAAATTCAATTTTTAAGCGATTTTTCAGCTAAATCTGTACTAATCAGAGAAAAGTTTGTGTGTTTCAGCTGTTCCGGCCAAATTCAGGAACTTCGAAATTTGAAACTTAGCATGTAGAAGCTATAGGTCGTTATGCTATTAACTTCGAAGAGTTTTTTTCGAAATTCACTTTAGATTTTTTTAAAATTCAATTTTTATGCAGTTTTTCAGTTAAATGGAGATATGGCGTCATCAGCCATGCCAAGTCATAACTTTGCGAAAATTAATGTTTTGAGCTGTTTTGGGGGGAATTTCAACACATTTTATAGTAAATATACTTATTTATGGTTGTATTTATTCGTTTTTTTAACTCTTAGTGGAGGAATTACAGTTGTTTTTCGAAAAAAATCATCCTAAGAAAATGTTTTTTCTAAATTTTATTTTTCTGATTGGCAACACTAATTTGATAACAGTTGGAAGATGCATTGGTTTTCCAGTTAAGCCTATTATGTATTTTTTCAATAACTAAATTAAATTCGTTCAAAATAGACTTTTGTTTTGCTTATATTTTGAATGAATATTCCAAACCATTTATGGGTTTAGATTTAATTATTTTTTTCAGTTGAAAAAATTCTGATTTGTGTGTAGTCAATTGTAATTTCTGTTTTGGTTTAAGGCAGCGTCACATTTATTATTCTTTTTTCATTTTGACCTTTACATGTATTCATTTGATTCTTCTGTATTGTTTCTGGTTTTAATTAAACTGTGTCATTTATCTTCCAGAATTTCTGATTTTTTTTTGTGGTCAGAGGTTTTATGTTATCATTTTTTTTTACAGTAATTCTAAATTGAATTGGTTTAATATGCATTTTTATGGTTTTCAGTTGTTAATGTTGATTGTTTAGATGTTTGTTTAAATGTTGTGTTTACTATTTTAGGTTAAGTGCCACGTTTATTTTATGAACTACCATTAGAGGTAATTATTTTCAATTGTTAATGTTGATTAATATGTTGTTCTAAACAATGACCCAAATATACGAGCTGTTGAATTTTAGGTATGATACATCCCCTTGCCAAGTTGTCCCAAATGATGGTGATGGCTTCTGTCTCTTCAGTTCAATTTCTTATTTGTTGTGTGCAATCCAGTATTATTTTTTGACGGGCTGTTCATTTATTATCAACAACTTGAATAGATTTAAGGTATTTACACTTGATCATGAATTGAACAACTACTCATCTGGCGAAGCGTATGAAACTGCCATGCTGAACCCTAGGACTTACTGCTCCGCTTCTGAGTTACAGGCTGTCTGAACTCTGTTCTTTCGGTTTCTAGATTTTTCAAACTGTTAAAAACATGAGGTTCAGTGGCAAAAACTTGGATACCTATGTGTTTGTTTTTTCTTATATTGAATCGAAATTTTTGAAAGCAACACTTCAGTCATCAGAAATTCTTAAGCTGGGAAAAAATGACTATATAAAATCTAAAACCAGAAACAGTACAGAAGAATCAAATGTATACATATAAAGGTCAAAATGAAAATAGAATAATAAACCTGACACAGCCTTAAATCAAAATAGGTATTACAATTGACTACATACAAAATAAATCAAATTTTTAAGTTGAAAAGAAATGACAGAATTAAATCTAAACCCAGAAAAGGTTCGGAATAATCATACCAAAAATAAGGTAAAACAATGTATATTAAACTAATTTAGTTATTGAAAAATATATAGCATGTTTAGTTGGAAGACCGATGCATCTTCCTATCAGAATACAGTCTTAACCATTTGGGTCCTAAGCAGTAATAACAAAGATTCTTGCGTGTTTTTATATTAAACAAGATATCAATCATTGGCATGGCCAAGTAATTTTAGCGCATTTTCACATGTTGTATGTTACAATAATGCAACTAATGAACTTTTTACTAACAGAAAGTAGTGTACTATGCTTAAAAAAAAAAAATTTAATTTAAATATGATTTGGCCCATCTAGGGCACAAATGCGGAAAAACCGAGGTCAATCGGTTGCTTATTGGCTGAGAAAAAGGTACGACAAAATACGGAACGAAGACGAAATTTGCATGCTAATAACGCTTTTTTTACACTATGTGTAAAATGCGCTAAAAAAAATTAATCAGATTTTGGTGGATATAGCGTGATTTGCTTAGTGCCAATTTGGCTGTGGTGATGCTAATACGTAAGAATACAAAGGCTAATACAAATTTTTATTTATGTATGAGGTTTTCTTTTTGTTAAACTGAAATTAGTGATACTATCAATATACAGTTGTACTTGGGCTATGTATAGCGTGAAACTAAGTCATCACCTGAATATCAGTCACCGCAGTCAAAGTGGCTCTTTTTTCACCAAAATTTGATTTTTTCCATATAAGACACATAAGAATCTGTTACTTTGATATTGTGGTGCAAATTTTGCTGTGATAACGCCAATACATAAGTACCCTTTTCCTTAATTGGCAGATTCTATATTTTTCCATTGCAACAAAAAAAAGTAGACAAATGCACCTGAAGAAAATGACACTCAATTCAAACTAATTGAGATCAACAGATTGTCAATATTGTGATTTTAAGTTAGAATTTCTATTCACGTATAAGATTTTGCTTATGGTAGTTTCATCAAATCTTAATTTATTTATCTTTTGGTTTGATATAATATTATAATTTCTATACTATGTGTAAGGTTACTATTATATTTATTTGTTTCTTTTATTTCAATTTTAAATATTTAAGATTTTCTGTTATGTGTTTTTTTGTTGTTCAAAACTGTTTATGGCAATTTTATCAAAATTAAGGCTTACTTTTTCTGTTTTAGATAACGTTTTAATTTAAATGATGTTATAATTCCTATTTCAGTGTCAATTTTATTTTTCTGAACTATCCTTTTCTTGCATATCATTTTTGGTACAGTGATTATGTGATACAAAGACTCAAAAGTCTATTTTTCAGCCGAACAATAATTTGTGAGACCTTTTGTAAACAGAATCATAGATCATGATTACCTATTCATGACACAAATATCAAAGGTTTTTTTTTTACAATCAATGAAACTACACCTTTACTTCTTATCAGAATTTTTTTTTGTCATGTCCATTTGTTTACAAAAAAAAAAAAACATATGTTAGAAAAATTATGGATGAACACGGAAACTATGGATGTGATTAAATGCTCAAAGTAATTTTCCTTCTGACAATCAGTTCTTCATTCTGATTGTATATATACACATGCATTGTATACATTTTTTACACATAAATGTTACATGTTTTACATATCTATGCCAATTTCTGTCGTTGAAGATAAATATTCATCTTTTCTAATAATAATTCTTCCTTCATCCGCATATTCAGTATTTTGTTCAATGTTGAAAATATTGCTCAAATTTTGTACAATGGAAAGAAAATGACATTGAATTCAAACTAATTGCTATTAACATGTTGGTAATATCGTGAAGATAATACTTCCTATTTATGAAAAACCAGAATGTATCATTTTTTTTGTGCATCGCTGTTTTTTGCCTTTTGGTCCCTATGACCGAAAAGAACTCATTTTTGTTTTAAATGAAAAAAAAAAGCATAATTTTTTTTAACAAAAAACTATTTGCTGGAACTATGATAAGGTGACCTTGAAATCATATTTTCTTTTGAATTCCATTTTGACCAGATTTTTCGTCATGACTTAACTTTGCTTCTGGCAATCTTGCAAATCAGAAAACTGTTTCATTTGTGATCGTAAAAATTTTTGCACAGAAAAAAGATGCACCTTGAAAAGATTTTCTCATATTTCCCTCTGGATTTCTTTAAAATTCAGAGTTGAAATGATTTTACGTCTCATGCTATCATGGTTTAACGTTGCTTCTTATTATCTGTTACTCACATAGTTTCTTGGAGATCATATGCATATTTTATTTTATACTGTCCATATAGGATATATATATTTCAATTATCATTATAGTTATTTATCATTTATGTACTCATTCTTTTGCTCTTTGCAATCAAATAATAATTTTTAATAGAAATGTTGCAAAAAAGTATGGTTTCAATAATTAATTTTTTAGCAACATGGTTTATTATTTGTTTCATTCAGTACTGTTGTTTGTTCTGAACTATTTCAACGGGGACCTGTTTTAGTTAGATTTTGATTTTAGTTCATACTAATTAAAGGCTTTTAGTATTTAATTACATCTAATACTGTATATTAGATGTATTACAGAGATGTTAGATAGTATTATATGAGGTATGGGTGCAATGCTAATTTAATTTTTTTTCAGTTGAAGGCTTCTTAATATTTCTTATTTATGATAGCATTTAGTGAATCAGTTTATCATTAATTTTTTTCTTTCAGTTCATCTATTGCAGGTTATTTCACCCATAGTTCCCATAGCAGAAACTCACTACTGCTATCACTTTTCTGTAATTTTTATTTATATTTGCTTTGAAAAAAATATTTTTAACTTTTGGTTATACTACTTTTTATACAGGGTTTTACCCTCACTAAAAATATAATTCTATAATAGATAAATTTTTGTTTTTAAAACTTAACCCGTGTGAAGAACGGGCATTTCAGCTAGTTTTAAATAATAAAAAATAGGGAGAAAGAAAAAAAAAAAAGCAATGAGAAAACACTAAAAAGTGAATTCCTTTTTAGAAGTAACTAAAACAGGTCCAAATTGTATGAAGCAATTTTAAATTCACAATTAAAAATCTATAAATATTATTAAACATATTTTCTCTAAAAATTAATTTTTAGAAAGTTAAATACACAAAAGTAAAAAAACAACATATCTATTATTTTAAAAATTACTCTAAAGATTAGACAAAATATTTTTAAATGCATGGTAAATAGATATGATCTGATATAAAATGATTTTTTTACCTTAAAGCTAATAAAATAACTTTATGTTTTAACTAATATAAACATTTGAGAAGATAAAAACAGAATAATTTTTGGAAATATTCCCTTTCAAAGTAGCACTTAAATATTAAATATCCATAATTTCTTATGAATGAACTCAAATAATTAAATCTATTGCAAAAAGTAGAATAATATGAGCAATCATTTAGACACACACATATATATAAATATCCAGGGATTTTATCATAAATGACACTTAATTTGATTAAATATAGCAGCATGTTAATATCATAAATTACAGCATATTAAAGAAAAAACTAAAGGTCATATTCAAATAGCAACAAAACAAAATTATGCATAAAACACATGTAATTTCATATTATAAATTTATCTAAACATCTTTTTTTAGATAAGATCTTTCTTCAGCTTATTAAAAAAATTTTAAACTGAATAATAAATCATGGAAAATTTTACAGCTCATAATAAATATAAAAGGATTATGTTAGAGTATTTTTTTCATTTTATAATTTAATTAAATTTAAATCTTTAAACTTACATTTCATATTTTCAGATTCTAAAAATTGGCAACTAGCTTGATGCTCAAATTGGTCATCTTCACAGAGAAAAGAATCACAAAATGAGCATTTAAAAACACGTCCACCTGAAATAAGAAAGATACACTTATGTTAATTTAATATGCACATTGATATCAAAGGAAAAAAAGTTTTACAACTCCTCTCTCCAATACCTTACTAACCACCTATTACTCAATATAAATATTGGTATGAAAAACTGTGTGGATCAATTTTCATTCTTCTGGCTTATTCCCATAATGTTATTGAATAATAATTGACAATGCAAAATAAACATGTTTAATATTTAATACAAAATTATAACCGAGTTCCAGGATGTGAAAATTGTTTTTTTTTTACATTGTTTTAAGATTTATGCATTTAATTAAATTTAAAATAAACAGATTTCATTACCCCCAATTCACTAAATCAGAAGGGGAAAAAATAGCACATTTAAAAAAAATTATCCGTTATTAGCAGGGAAATGTTTTTCTTATTTTGTTGAATAAAATCAATTAGGGGAAACCTGTGTACCTAGGGCCACTTTTTTTCAATGCACAAAAACAGAGTCACTGGCCTCTTTAAAAATGTGAAACTGATATGCAGTCATCATTATACTAACTACCATCCAATTGGCGTTAATATAAGTACTTAAAATAATAAATTCTCTGAAATAAAAGGTTTTTAAAATTTTTTTACAAATGGCCCTAGGTACAATGATATCACTGTACCTAGGGTCTTTCCCTGGAAGTTAGGTTTCACTCTGTAATCAATAGAAAACAAACATACACACATGAATTTAATAAAAGAAACAATATCAGCAAATACATTGATTTATCATGTAACTATTTAAATTGCAATGCACCAAATTATTAATGAATTACAAGTATTTTCGTTCAAAATTACAGTTTAAAAAACTGGTTCCAAACTTGAGCTGCATACATTGTTGCTCTGAAGCACCAACAGATTGTGGTTGATGCAATTTGAACACAATATTTCTGTTGTCAATTTTATAAGTTTCTTCTTTATCATAAAGAAGAAACTTATGTGAATGTTCAATATTCTTCAGAAATTTAACACTATAGTGCTCTTCTTTAACATTTATTATTTCTGCCACATAAAAATGTTAGTTTTTTTTGTCTTGTATTTTTGTTAAACAAAAATCCCTCTTTTCAATAGTATTCCTTACATCAGCTACTGTAAAATTTGCATCATCAGTGGAATGAGAATCTTAAATATCTGATAATTCTTTGAATGAAGCAGCCTCAATTTCACACACATACAAACTCAGGTTAATTTACAAATTTTTTTTGTGGTTATTTTAATTGCATGGTATTTTTTTCTTTTCTGGAGTATCAGTCAAGATTCTACAACTTTCTGTTGGATTTACTTCGAGAATTATGCTTATTAGAAATTATTTAGAATTATACTTATGTTTTTATAACTATAAAGAATTGGTTTTTTTTTTATTAAGTGAATTGCTATGTTTGTATAAACAAAATAATAATCCTGAATAATAACAACAATGGTAGCAAACACATTTTTTATAAATCAAGCATACTGAAAATTTCAGAACAAAATATGCACTCCTCTCATTTAAGTAACATCCAATAATAATAAAAAAACTTGACTAAATCAAAATGGTTCAGATAATTAAGACCATTTTCATCCTTTTATTATAAACACTTCTTTTAAATAAAATAATAACAAAGAATATTAATGTCGATTGTACCTAGGAACAAGGCAACTATGTGGCCCTACAGGTACAAGATTAGGTAATTTCCTACAAAATGTCTTCTACAGAAAAACCCACATGGAGAGGGGATTTATTTAAAATCTAAATTAGTACTTGATGTTACAAACAAAATTATGTACTAGAATTCAAAGAAAAATATTGACTTATCTTTGTACAACAATAAAAGAGATGAGCTGCAAAATTTTATTTCTGACCATGTAAAAATGTTTTTCATTTATAACTTGCCACAGCTTTCTTTTGCGAAATTTCAAAAGGAATGCCAAAGTAGGGATTGGTGTTGTCACTCACCCAAGTGAGTAATAAAACTTAGAATTAAATATTATTCAAATAAAATGGGATAGCCCTAGATGCACAGGTCTCCTCTAAATATTATAAAAAACAATGTTGAAAACCATTTTATTATTTTAATATATTTCAAAAGGAACACATGCTCATAACTACAAAGACAAATAGTAAAAAAGAAATTATCCAACTCCTTTATTATAAACTAATCATTTATTACAGCCAGTTAAAGAATGATAAACACAAGTAAAATCAATGCAATTACTTAAATACTACATATGATTAGAATGTAAAAATTTAGCACATATAGTTTTGCAGAGTGAAGATAACCCCAATTGTATTTTAGATAAGCAAACTTTAAATCAATACAAATTTTGGTCTTATTTTATCCAATAGCAAATCCAATGATGTGTGCGAGAGAAGGATGCATCATTTCAAAAGAATGTAAAAATGTTGAACAAGTCTAAAATGTATTATAATTGGTAAACAACTGAACTGAGAGATTATTTCTTTTTGCTGACAGTAATTTTGTGTTTTATTATTGCAGATATTACCTACAAAAGAGGTACAAAATTAACTGATTCTTAACAAACAAAAATCATTGTGTCTGTTGGTTAAATATTTCTATTTGTGAAATTACTTGTAGAATCAACCACAGTGACTATGCATAGTTAGAAATTATATAAAAAATCCTGCATAGCACAATGTTAAAAAAAGTTCTGAATATCTGAAAATCCATGAATAAATTTCATGAAAAGTTATTCTAATTGACAAATTTTGACTGAAATGGTTGTTTGCGATTATCTGAGAACTATGCAAAAGTTTCTTCAAAAAGAACCAAAAGCAATTAACAAAAAAAAAAAAAAAAAATATTAAGAGATATTTTTTTAAAGAGAATATAAAAATATTAAGAGATATTTTTTATTTTGCTCACTGGAAAGAAAAGTGGATAAATAATATCTGATGATGAGAAAAAGTTCTATTTGAATGACTCTGATAGTTTTGGCCATTACTTTCACCATCTTGATAAACAAAAACTAGTCCTATCAAAACAGCAACAAAGAGATGGAGGTATCATGATTTGAGCATGCATGGATATCATGTGATAAAAATTAAATAAATTTAATCAAAGGAAAAAATGAATATATTTTACTGCATTCATGAGCTTTTAACAATATTTTGAATGATAGGTCAAGGATATAGCAAGACTTTATATTTTACAAGGATATATTAAACTTTATAACTAACAAGGATGTATTAAACTTTATATTAATTTCTAAATATAATGCTGCTGTACATACAGCAAGTAACATGGATTACTCAACTGGCTATTGCTATTCTCTGACCTGAATATTACTGAAAATATTTGGGATAAGCTAGACAGATTTATGGAAGATGGTCAACAATATTCAAATGCAAAAGAACTCACAATTGCTATCAATCAATGTTAAAAAAATACATCTCAAAGTTCTGTTCAAAGTTTGTATAAGATTTACTAAAGAGAGACTGATTAAGTTCTGAAGTCTAAGTGAAATTATATTAAATATTAATTAAATTTAAAAATAGATAAGTAAGGATTATTGTATATTGCATCTCTAATTTATTAGATTTGCTTCTATCATTTTTTTTTTTTTTGTTCTGAAATTATTTTAACATTTCACTGAATTGTTTTTGCATAGAAATCTTTTTGAAAAATGTATTATTTTTTATGCTATAAAAATTTAGATTAATTTATTTTAAAAAGTTACAAATTCTTTTTATATTTATCATTATTTTTTTGGCAATAGGCAAAACACATTCATACCTCTCCCCTTTCAATATGTGAGAGTGAAAAGTGTGTGCTTTACCATATTTTAAATCAGAAAATATAATAAATAGTACATACTGGGCAACAATAAAAACTTGAAATGTAGTAGGTGAATTTTAGAGGAAATTAAAATTTTATATCAATGATATTAAAATCAAATATCAATAATATGATCCAACTAAATTATATATTTCTTAATTTTAATCATACTATAATTTACAGATTAAACTGAGCAGGTCATTCTTACCATGATCCCAAACACCTCTCTCACATTCAATGCAAACAGCATCTTGCAGAGGACAACTACATGCATGGGTTGTCAAACATTTTCGAGCATGACACACCCAAGCTTCACAGAAATCACAGATAGCACCCTATACCAAAAACAGTAAAAATTCTTTTAAACATGTATTCATTTTCAAGCACAACAAAAATAGTAATCAGCAATCATGTTTAACTACATAAACTGAACTAGATAATGCAAGTCAATTTTTATTTATATAAAAAACATCTTAAGTGCAGATATACCAAATTTCATAACCAAGTAAAATTTTATATACTTAGTAAATTTTTAAGTATAATAAATTAAAATCACAGTGAAATACATCAAACATGAAATGCTTAAGTCAAAATATCGGCTAACACAAAATAATACAGTGGTTCCAACAAACTACTATGCATTTTCATGCATTTTTTCTCTTAACACGACATGAAAATGACTTAACACATAAAGATTTCCCTTCTGGGAATGCAACAATATACTGATAACACCAGCCATGCAGGTTTATCATCAAAAGAATTTGTTGCAGTAGATGACAATAATGTGTGTACAGCCCCAATTATGGCAGACAAAGATATTTTGGAGTTTGTACAAAGCTAAAAAATAGATGCAGATTTCAATGATGAAAATGAAATAAATAATGCAGCTCATGTTCCCACATCATCCAAAATGAGGAACATCATGAAAAATATGCACAGTTGTTTAGACACACATTTCAATGGTGAAATGAAAAACAAAATGGATGACACTGAACAATTTGATGCTAAAGAAGACAATGCAAAGAAAAATATCATATTAATTTCCAAAAACTCAATAAGTGTTTTGTTTTTCAAAAAACTTGAAAGTTTTGTATTAAATTTCATTCGATTTTTATGAAATACATGCGTATATACACACATATCTTTGTAAATAAGATGTACTTTAATATACTTAATTTTGTTGAGTATGTGTTTTTTCTTTGTAATATGCTTTAACACACACACACACAAAATCGGTCCCCTCAGTTTAGTGTTAACCCATTTTTTCAGTGCTGTGAATGAACAGATATTTAAACAAACTTGACAAATAAATAGTCTCTAACATGCAAGACAAACAACTAAAAAGATTACTTGAATTGATCAAATATGAAATGTTTTACGATTAAAAAAAAGTAAATTTTTGATGTGTAACATCTTTTCTCTCGATTGCTGGAGATTTGTGGGAGTGATTTAGTGAAAAGGGACGGAAATGCGTAACAGGAAGTTGGGGAAGCGCGCGCTATTCAGTGGAGTTCTGTTTTTTCTCCTTCATTCGGAATGAGCGCCGCCCCCATCCCCCTCTCCCTGCGGTCTAGGCCGTGGGATCTTTGTTTTTGATTTCTCACTTCAAGATCAGAGAAGAAGCTAAGTCCTTTAGGCAGAGACGTGTTTCGATAACTGACTTGGATTGCTGCGTACAATTTTAAACAACCGGGCCACAGAGCAGCTGGTGTTGCGATCTATTGTAAACAGAACAACTCCCATGTTGTGGCTTGACATATGGATATTACTTATCGTCAAACAAGTGGACTGGGTATTGTTAGTCAACATATTGGGGACATATGTGTGGCAAAATGCTTATTTGAAAATGGACAAACAGTGATTTCAGTGGTCGTATACATTTCTCCGAATCAAACAGTTCAAAAAATTAAAGATTTCCTGCATTTTTTACTTTTACCATATACTGAAGGTGGTTCTGCTCTTTAAAAAAAAAACTATCACTCGCTTCCCATGATTTTGAGCGGTGATTTTAAAGTTAACTTCAGTTTGCTAGAAGCCCAGCCACTCATAGCTTTTTTGAATGATGAACTTAAGCTCGAAATGAACACAAATCGAAATGTTTCGAGAACTAACAATGGTACTTTTATTGAGGCTATTTTTCAACGGTTTTTAAATACTTTAAAGACACAAGTATATGTGTCATATTTTAGTTATCATAAATTATCATTACCTCTCTTCCTCATATTGAACAAGAATAATTATTTTTGATAAAAAATTGCATTACTCCTTGTGTTAATTAAATAAAATGTTCATTAAAGATATAATTATTCCATAAAAAATTATTTCCAATCATACTCGATTAATTTTTTTCAGGAATTAAGTTGCCATTGCGAATTTACCACGATAACATGTCAGATGTTACACATCGTATGCGACTACTGTAAGGCTTGTTTTTTTAAATCAGGAATGAGAATGGGAAAGTAACATGTTTACACAAAACCTACCAGGATTTTTGTACTTTCCAAGATAGTATACAAAATATGAGAACCATCATAATTATAAAATTCAGTGTATACACAAAATGAGAATTTCAGCAACAAAAGATTATTAAAAAGTAGTAACATGTAAAATAAATGTGACTTAATATTTTTTAATCTTTCAAAATACAGTCAGACCTCCATTTTACAAACTTTTTCCAAGAACTAAGCCTATAAAATACAGTGAAATATGTTTAATGTGATAAGGTTAAGACAAAATATCAGTTAACACAAAATAATACAGCAGCCTTGACAAACTACAATGTATTTTGTTTTTCTGAACATGAAACAAAAATCGCTTAACAAGAAAAAGTTTCCCTTCTAGGAATAAACCTAGTATGGAAACACTAGCTGCACAGGAGAAATTTTAGAAGGGTGTGAAATGAAATAGAGGTAGTTTCTCGCATGTTTTGTAAAAAGGAAGCTAATTTGGCTTTGAAATACCCTCGGAATAGCCTGAGACATGAGCCAATTTTGTTTATATAAGCTACTTTCCCCTCCACCCCTATAAAAACCTCACAAAAACATCCTATCTCTCATATAGGTTGGCTTTGGAATTTGGTGGTGAGTACATCCCACTGTAAATAAAAATCAGTGTTTAATTTTGGTTTTTTTTTCAGAAGCACAATGGCAAAGAGCTCAGGGGAAAAGAAAACTTCTATTGCACTTAAAATGAAGATGGAGCTTCTTAAGGCTGCTGATCAAAATCAGAAGACGAAAACGGAAATCTGTAAAGATTTTGATATTGCTGAATTTTGTATAAAATTTCATTAATTTCTTGTGAATGTTTTTGCTTCATTAATTTTTATTAAAACATGCATATATACATATCTATATAAATAGAATGTGCTCTAATGAATTTAATTTTGCTGAATATTTGTTTTTTTCTTGCAACATCCTTTAACATGAAATTCTTTTAACACGAAAAAATATTTCAGTCCCCTCAGTTTTGTGGTAAGCGATTTTAACTGTGTAATGAAAATAAATTTCTATTTAACAAAGTTTTTTGCAGAATGAACTTTTTTTCCAGGATTTAGCAACTTTATTTAAAGGAGGTTCAACTGTACATAAGAGATGAAAATGATTTCTTAAGCCTATTAATATCACCACAAGATGAAAGTTAGAGTATAATCTCAAATTACGAAGATGAGAATGTTTTTCAATAGCCTAGTAGTAATATTTCATCCTATTATAAATAAGCTAAGAATTTAAAACTTTCAATAATTTTTAAAAAGTTGCTAGCTTCCTTACCTATTTATAGAGATTTTAAATTTTTCAATAAAAAGAGCAAAATAAGTAAATACATATGTAAAATAAATTAATATACAATACTGCTATATTCAATTTTCATTTAAAATTATATTACTTTATTAAAGAGAATGTCTTTGTTTTTAAATCTTGTGCAATATTATGAGAATACACATTACTTAGTTTAAAATAAGAAAATACTTTTAGTTCAATGAATTTAATAAATTACGTGAATTTCTGCAACAGAATACACAGGTTTAGTAAAAAAAGAAGTTTTTTTTAGAAAAGTAAGACTTGTTTATATGGTTTTTATATAAATAAAATATTTTAAATAATGTGTAAGGAATATTTTTACCATTGCTTTAAATGAATTTGCAACTGATTTAATTTTTATTAATTCAGATATTAACTTTCAACTTATTTGCATTTAAATAATGAAACAGTGCTAAAGAAAGTTAATAGATTAAAAAATATGTAAACTTATGTCTTTATATTTTAGAATATGTCTAGGTTAAAATAGTCTGAAATCAGTATTTTTATGAAAAATAATTTGTTATCACACGCATATATGAGAAAGACAGAATTATCTTATATCATACTTTTATTAATATTTAATGAATTATTCAAATAGTTTAAAAAACATTTCATTATTTTTCGATGTTAAAATATAGAAGGTTAACAAGCCTTCTGTAAGCAGATTTTTAAAATTTCTCATTTAATTTAAAAATCAAACTTTATGAATATACATATAATGTTAATTTAATTTCAATAAGTCTAGAAATTTTTCTTGTGTTATTAAAAGACAAAATATAAGTTACTCCATTTTACTTTAGACTAACATAAAATGACAAATAAATATAAAGATTTCAAACAAAAAACACTGTTCTGTAATTTATAAAAAAGTTTAATCTTAATGTAACACTGTATTTACTTACTAGATCTTATGCTAGTTTATAACATTAAATTAATTCTACAGATAAAATGGGCTAAAAACAATTAGAGGATAATCTGAAGGATAAATTAAGGACATTTTAATGGTAGGATTAATGGCATTCACAAAGGGGGCCTTTTTTATTATAAAACATTACTTATTGTTAAGAGATGTAAGGAAAATAAAAAAAATAGTATATTCTCAAATTAATTACAGATAAATGATTAGCAATAAATGAAAGTTCATACATTTTCAAAGTGTGTGCAAGAGAATGCAAAATCATTTATAATATTTTTAAAACAAATTTTTTTAAAAAAAATTACATTTTAACAAAAAAAGTACAACACAAAAGTTGATAATATTTAACACTACTGAGTGCATATGTATGCATTTTAAATACAACGACTTTTAAATTACATTCCTTTTAAAATGGGACACTGATTAAAATCATTATGAAAATGCAAGAAAAGTGTATTTTCCTCTTTGTGTCATAGCAGGTGAATTTTATTGCTCTATCTTTCAATTAAATAATATGATAAAAATAATGCATGGTTTTAACTGAAAAGGTAAGAAATTATCACCAAATATGTAAAGTTATAAGAAAAAACTGCACTAGCAATATTAAGTTAGAATTAAAGGATAAAACAAAATAAAATAATTTAGAACTGAAGAATTTGTAGTGTGTTTCATGTAAGTATATAACAGTTTCTAATATAACAAGTAAGAGTATATATAGTTTCTAAAAATAACACAAATATAAAAGACAGTGTAACTCTACATATCTGATACAATAGCAAGTGTCACAAACTCCCATCTCCTTACAAGCGACAACAGCGCCACCTTTTTAAAAGGAACTAATTGATTCAGAATTGAAATAGACACGTGGGAGAAACATATTGAGACTATGCGATAGATTCTAAAATTGATATAGATGCATATAAATGTTATTTGTTTTGTGTAATTAGTGTCGTAGTAATCGTGTAATGTCTTGTGTATTATTATTATGTGTGCTGCAGCAATTAAAAATTTATAGAAATTCACAAAGTGCTTTTTATTCATGGACTTTGGTTTTAATCAAGGTGTGGCAGCCCTCCATTGACAAGGTAAGCCATTTTACCTTGAATATTTTCTTCATTTTAAGTAACAAAAAATGAAAGCAAGTACTATATCAATCACAATTTGTATTATAAAAAGTTAGGATTCATTAGACAAATAACCTTTACATACAACATTTATGTTTTACATAGTAATTGAGATATCCAACAAGAAAACTATGAAAAATCAAAGAAGGGTACTATACTATACTTCATTACGGAAAGAGGTAGAGATTAGCTTCAAACTCAAAGTAAAATCATGAGCACCATTACATACATATTATTTTTATTTGCAAGTTTGTTCTAAGTATAAAGATTTTGCTTTTAAATATTAACAGCCTTTGGCATTTAAGCCTTATAATACACTGATGATCACAACAAACATTTATTAGTTATTCTCTGTCACATTTTATTTGGAACCATTTTTTGAATAGAGAACTGGTATAATTTGCTTTTACCTTTCTTTTTTTTCTTCACCTTTTCCTTTCTTTAGCATTTTATTGAAAAATAAATCAGAAGTGATGCAGATCTTTAATAAATAATCAAATAATCTTTAATTAAATAAAAATTTTTTAAAAATTTTGTAAAATTAAAATTTTTGGAAAAAAAACTCTATTTTACGTAACTTTAATTTCCTTATTTACATACAGAAGAAAATTTGGCACCTCATATACGACTAAATGAATTGATGAAAACACTTCTTGGACTATCATATCAAATGGTTATTGCTCTTTTCATAATTGGCTCAATTTTATTATAATTTTCAAAACTTTAATAAGAAAGTATGAAAAAAATACACTTAAAAAGCAAAATGCTTTATACACAAAAGTATTTCTTTTACGCAAAAATTATAAGTAAATTGCACTGATACACCTTCTTTCAGTAACTTTTAAAAACTGCAAAGAAAATTTCCTCAAATAACCAATAAATAACATTCATATTTCAAAATTAATTTGAAGTTTTGAATTACAGAAATATTTCAGAAGTAGGAAATGATGATTCTTACAATTTCAAGAGAATTTGACATGTACAAACACAAAATATAAAACATATATTATAAAGTTTATTTATGTCAGTGGTCAGCAAACTTTTGAGTTGTAAGTGAAAAAGAAAGCTAAGGAGTTAAAGAACCATTTTTACAAAGAGTGACATAGATGGGGGGTAGCAGTCATGATCAAGACTATCCTGCTCCAAACAATATTTTTTATAATATTAAAATAATGCTTTACACAACAAAGTAATAATTTTCATTTCTTCCAAAACTAAGAACTATCAAAAATAGTCTTATTTATGTAACTCAATTCTAGAACACCCATTGTCAAAATATCATAATGTTGGAAATTAAACTTTCAGGCATTGTGAAAAAATGTTTCTACCAATAATACTGAAATTTCAAGTTTAAGCTAATAATTAAAATTGCCTTTGATTGTTCCTGAATATGAAAGCTATTTCAATTTTCTTTTATTTGAACCTTAAGCATGTCCCAAAATATTGAACATGTCTTTGTCACTAATGCTAGGAGTTTATGTGTATTTCTTGCACATATTCGGTAATGCTCCCAAACTCATGTATGCAAATAAGCAAATTTTACTGGAAATCGTTTAGAGGAGTGTCTTCCTCCTTGTGGGATTTCTACCAATCAATGATATTTTACTGCTTTAGAACTAATCTTAATGTTTGACTGAATGTCAATACACTTATTCAACATTTAACTGGCTTAAGAAATCTTAAATCCGTTAAATGTTTAATTGTAAATGCAAATAAGGTAAATCTTCTCAATATATAACTATAAAGGAAAACAACTTTTAGTAGATAGAATTGTTTTTTAATAATTCATATAGCTAGAAGTCTGAAGAGCCACAACCATCTGAACAAAGGGCTACGGTTTACTGACCCGAGTTATGTGGTTTTAATACTATATTGATACTATACACTGAATTGATACTGTATATTGAAATCGAAATATTAGCAATGATTTTATTTGAAAAATGAATTATTAATAATCATATTTTGTAGTTTAATCAACAACTGCTTGCAACCAAAAATATTTTTGCCTTTCATATTTGCTGTATTATTGAGATCTTATTTTCAGTCTAAATCAAACGTCTTTTCTGAACACAAGAAACATACAGCATATAATATGCACTCTTAACACACAAAAAAAGATCGAAATTTACAGGTGAGCATTATATGCTGGGTATAAAAAAATTATAGTTTTAAAAACAATAAAAGAGGAATATAAAAAAATTATTCTTTTACATACATCAAAATGCTGTTTATTAAAAGGAAATGATATTCCTTATGAAGTTAAAGAGTTGTAGTTCTAGAAATCTACTATTTTATTAAAGCTTGGAATAATACCTCGAATAAATGACTTCAAAACAAGAGCATTACTCTCGAATATTTCAGGTTTCTTCATAAATAAAGGAATGTTGATTATATGGTGAATATACTTAAAATTTAAAAGTTCTAGTTTGAAAGTATAAGTGCATTGTTTTTGGTGGTGAGCGTTATACGCTGGATTTACGGTATATAACCATACTTTTATCAGTTTCTTATAATGTTTAATTTCTTATAATGAGGAGTAGAAAATAATGTAGGAATTTATATTCAAATAACCATATATAAGGATAGTTAAGTTAAAATGATTCACAGCAACTAACTATTTAGTGTTCAAATAATTAAAACTATAATCCTTATAACTAACAGATCATTTAAAAGAATTTTATAAAAATGCATATGAATCCTCTGCATTTGGTGCACCATGTGTCATCATAATTATATGTATAATGGAAGAAGGGTTAGTTATATTCCTGAAATTTGCATGTATAATAAAAAAATTACAAAAAAGTCAATTGAAATTATTTTCCCATCAAAACTTCTGCCAATTCTTATATAAAATACAGTAAAAGTGATACTATTTAACTATAATTGGCCTCCAACATGGTGAATTAAAAATTCTTAACTGATGCAAATTACAAAATAACAAGGGTGCACATATAACAGTTCTGAGTACAAGTGTGAAGGAAGATTCTAAACATCCTTTGTTAGGTAAAAATAATGACAGACATTACGAAAAATGTTAATATTTATCAAATGCTGTCACTTTTATTTTCAATATCTTGTTAAGCTCATCTGAATGAACTTAATGCATGGTCAGGATGAAAATATATTGACATGCCCTGACAAATAACAAGGGTGTGAAAAACAAACAAACTTGAAGTTTGGTAGAAGGAGTTATGATGAAGTTCCTTTGAAAACAGACAATTATTAGTGGATCTGATTCAAAAAGAATTTAACTTCAATACAGAATAATTTAGACCATTATTTTTATACAGTTAATATAGAACAATACAATTAGATTTGAAAAATCCTTTAGTAATCAATGCAATAAATTCTACAGATGAATTTTCTCTGCAAATTTATGAATAGATTGAACAGAGTAAAGATGAGATGCTAAAACCTCAGCAGTTTTATTGAATGATTTTTGGATTGTAGTTAGGAAAGAACACCTTCATATTTCAGAACAAGCTATTTCAATTATACTTCAGTTGTCAATGACATATTTATGTGAAAACAAAGTTTTTGAACACTAGGTATAAATAAAAAATGACAATCAATCATGTAAAAAAAGATTTTGGTCAAGAGCTATAAGTTATACTTTCATATATCAAGACAAATATAAAGCATTTATGTTCATTCAAACAAACTCAGGTATCACATTAAATAATCATTTTTTAACATCATGTGAATGCATCTCTAAGTTATACAAGTATAAATATAAAAAAATTACATAATACTTATACATCCTATTTTAAACATATACTTCCCCCCCAAAAGAACTTTGGAAACAAAAAGATTGCAGAGCAGTGATATGTAGGAAAACTTGAGTATATTAAAGCAACCCAAGATTGCATTTTAATTATAGAATTCAGTATAAATAAATATATTTACAAATATATTTTTCAAATTTCAAGAAAATAAATTCGCTTATAATAAAAAATAATTCACTTTTGATGAAAATACAATCAAATATAAATAAAAAATGAATAAATTATACTTACTACCATACTTAAACCTGTAGCATATACTCCTGGATGCTTAACAACACAGTCTCCAGTTTTAGACATACATTTTGTTTTTCCTAAAAATCACATAAAATATGATATAAATAGGTATGGATAAGTAATATAATACATAATTTGGAAAGAATAACTATGAACAATATCAGACAAATATTCCAACTTTTATTTATAATTTTGATCATATAAAATCTTTTTACTATATAGTACAAAGAGAAACAACCGATAAAAAAAATTACATCTCAATACAATTAAGTATAAATGATGAACATTATATTATCTTTGGCAGTAAATACACTTCTTTACAATATAAGTTTAGATATCATTAATGTACTACATTTTTTAAAAATAATAAAAAAGAAATAAATTCTTTTAAAGATAGGTCTTAAAATATTTATTTTTTATACCTCATTTTACATAAGAAGAATGTTATTTAAAAATAAGACTTCCATCTTTAAAAAATATTTCCCCCTTTTTTCATTTGTTCTGTTAAATTTCTACAGTTCTAAGTAGGGATTGCAATACCGGTATACTGAATACCAGTATATTGAGCCATTTGTTAAGTTTCGAAATACTGGTATCTACAAGTTTAAATACCAGTTTTTCGGTATTTACTAGAAATTTTTAAAATTGTTTCTTATATGTTCAGGGATCGCCAACAAAGCAAAATATTATACAACTTTGTGTTTATGTTCTAGTGTTAATTATTGCATCATGATTACAATATGTTATAAACGAAATAATTTTATGTCCATTTCAAAAGGTGAAGATGTAAAACATTTTCATTCCACTCATTACGTTGTTCTTATTTTTATTTTCCCCTGGTCTAAGACAACTCATTAAAACCATCATCGGATTCTTTCATTGCCAAATACAATGGGATAAGAGACTATTAATCTGAATTTAAAAATATAGACATAAATTATTTCTCTTGCAAAAAGAACTAAATACACTACTCCTAACTAAGTTCTTGTTGAAAGAGGAATAACATCCAAGTTCATCTGCCTTTCTTCATCTATCAGCATCTGTTACTAAAATGTCTTCCTAATGGGTGAAATTAATTAGACTTTGAATACAAAGTTGCATCGTACAATCAAGAGAAGTTAAGAAATATCTGAATCATCCAAGGCCAAAACTGTCCTATTACAGCTCAGAGAAATACTGCACTTGCACAGAATTCATAGCCTGATTTTCGAATCTGAGAAAACAAGGAAGTACTTGTGAAGAAAAAGTGTAATATTTCGATATTTTCTTAATTGGTGAGTTTGTTATTCACATTGTATCATACTTTAGGGTTTAAAATATTTTTCAGATTCATTATATATATATATATATTTATATATATATACTCATAAATAATAATCAATAAGAATAACTTTAAAGAACATAAAAAATCAACTGATAATACTTCGGTTTGGTTTCATTATTTATATGATGAAAAGAATATGATGGCACAATGTAAAAAATGTTCTAGAGTTTTGAAGAAAAGAGACTACCAAATCAAATTTGATCAAGTTTGTAGTAAATTTTCTTAAAATTTTACCCGCAAACCAATCCACATTCAGAAGAATTTGGTATAAATATCGAAGATGAAAAGGACACTTAATGTCAATAGTGAAAAGGAACTATCTCTTGAACAAAAATTAGAATTAGCATAGCTAAAAAAATTTCAATAAACCTAAATATAGTACAGAAATCAGCTTTTTCCAAAATCATCCAAAGAGAAATCGATTTATTTGAAGATGAGAGATTTAGAGGTAAATACATGGAAAAAGTATATTGCGCATTGCTAACACTGCTACTAACTAGCGTAGATGCCGAAAGAGCCTTTTCGACAGCTGGTAATTTTTGCACAAAATTATGTTCCAGTCTTAATGACAGTGCAATTGATGCATTATGTGTTTTGAGACCACTTTTCAAAAACTTGTAATAGTACCCCAGACTGAAAAGTGATATTTGCACTTTTTTGTGATTTAAATAAATATGATGTTGCTTTATTTATTTATTTTTTTGTGATTCTTTATATACTGTTAAAATTTATAAGTTACAAATTATTGTTTGTTATATTTACCCTCTAATAAAATTGGCAAGAAAAACAAAGAAACACCTGTGTTTTCTGTCTTTTTCTAAAATTTCTAATACCGATATTAAATTCTAAGAAATACCGAATACCGTATTGAACTTTTGGTCCAATATTGCAATCCATAGTTCTAAGTAGCATTATACATTTTACACACAGCTTTAACAATACTATAAAACATTAAAAATATATATAACAAGATTTAAAAAATCAAATAAACAATTACAAAATTACCCTATTCAAATATCGGCTAGTTAATTAGGAATATTTTCTCTTATGCATATTATATACATGAGAGTGGCATAGGCATATTTTTCCATATGGTTATTGAGATCATTGATAGAAAAATATGAAAGCATTGAGAATCAACAAATGTTTGGAGGGGGGGGGGGTCCAAATTAATTGACTCAACCTGTTATGTACACCACCTCTGAATACAGTTAAATTATTACACTGATGGCTGCAATACATCTTAAACTGATAATTAACTTTCGAAATATCATGCAAGAACTTTCAAAACCAGTTATAGATACAACTTTACTTCTTTTTAATGATAATTTTTGGAATGATTTTGGTCAGTTATCCTTAATCTTAAGTACTGTATATTCCAGCATATAATGAGTACTTACACTTTTTTTAACAGCATTTTTTAATTTTCAGGTATATTTGGTGTATAACATGCGCCCCTTTTTTACAAAGAAACATTAAATGTATAGTACAATACTCTTATATTTTGATGTTATTTATTTGAGGTATTATTTCAAGCTTTTGAAAAAATTGTACACATTTACAACAACTCTTAAAGTTCATAAGGTATGCTATTTCTTTTAAACAAATGGTATTTACATACATGTAACAATCTATTTTTTTTAATGCTCCTCATCTCTATATTTTTAAAGCTACCTATTTTATATTCAGTGTATAATGTACACCAGATAATTTCAACCTTATTTTTTGTGTTAAAAGTGTGTGTTACATGCCGGATTATGTGGTAGTCATAACTCTTGTGCAAATATGAAATGTAATGGAAAGGATAAATTAAATCAGATAAATGTACACATATTTAAAATTTAAACTATTTACCACATTGAGCACACATTGGTATCCTCTGAACAGCAGAGCAAAAATAACAAAATGCTCTATTTTTCTGTTTTCTGGAATAGAAAGTAGTTAAAATAAGATTCATGTGGTGAAAAAAAATATATTTGTTATGTTCTAAAAATAAATTATGAGGGAAAAAACATACCTATTGCATTTTTCACATTCCTAAAAATAGAAGGGGAGAAAAGATTAATATTCGTGTAATACGTACATCTGATAAAAAGAAAAAAAATTCCGTGCATATTTCCATAATAAAGAAGAAAAAACTAAACATTGTTTAGAATACTTTTGAGTAACTAGCTATTATTTACATAATTTGCAGCTAAAAAAGCAAATCTCCTAGAGTAATACATCATAGAATTTTAACACTATGGGCAACATACATATTCTGCAAAATTTTCAGATCGAATGAAAAATTACATAATTATTTCAGAAAATGTTTACTAAACATGAAAATCAACTACTATTCTACTAAAAGAGAATACTAGTTTTCAAAACTTTTATAATTTGCTTGCTATTAAGTTCTTCTGACAGTCTATTTATGACTAGCACAGTCAATACACTTTGTAATTTTAATAATTGCTAGATGACAAGGTTGATAACAATACTGGTATTCTGTCATCCAAAATAAAAAGTCAAGGACCATAACATAATTTAAGAACAACAACTTTCATTGTATGCTGCACAACAACCATTCTCAAATTTCAAATCTGTTGATAAAGTTGTGTTACAGAATCTAGGGCAGTCTTACTGAAATTTTATTTATCATGTATGAGACAGATAACTATGAAATTAATTGCTCTCAGAATAAAAATGTTTTTGAACAATAATATTAAAAAAAATTATTAATACTTTTATTTTTTAATATTGAATACCAAAAATATACAAAATTATATCTACTGGTTTTGATAGAATGCATCAAATGCATAGACAATATATTGTAGAATTTCTCTTTTAACTGGAGAATAATATTATGTCCTCTGAGAAGCTTTTGATAAAATATGTCAAAAAATATGAAATCAAGTTCATATAATACAGTCATATACAAGACTGATCTAAAATTTAAAAATATTTTGTGTTTTAGTTGCATATTTAATCATCATAAAAATAATTTGTTGCTTTTCAATCCATTAAAGTTGGATACATTAACCATAGCTGATACAACAACTGTGTTGAAAATTATCAGCAAACTTCCAAGTACTTTTATAAGTTCTATTTATGTGAGTATGATATTTAATAAAGATAGTTTCATTTCACAAGAGAATTATTTCGAAAAAATTAATTAATATGTTTAAAGCATTAGAATGTGACAGCAGATCTGAGGACATTTGGCAGTAACAGTAATTCACAATTTAAGTCAGAGAACAAATATTTCAAACAGCATTTTGTTTTTTGAAGCATCTTATGTCTTAATTTATTTCAGCGCATAGTGTTTCAACAAAGTTATTACTTTATTTCAGTTTTATTATTTTTCTGATTGATGATAGCAGACCATATTAGTGACTTAGAGATGATTTGAACATGCAGTCATCTGATTTAGCCATAGTGGATCATAGAAAAAGAATATTCTAAAGCAAGGATAAGCCTCATGCCTATAGAAAATTTCAGATATAACTTTAATTGACATTCCTCATTTTTTCAGTTACTAACAATTAGTAAGCTATTCTATTTTTTTTTAAGACAATGATCATATTATAAAGCACATCATAACATGATTTAAAACTTATGATAAAAATACATATTCCATCTTCAGAAAATGCACACTAAAAGAAATAATTATACTGCTCAACTTATAGTTTATATGCTCATTTTCAAATACTATATATATATAAATACTTTCTCTTTCAAATAGGGCTGTGGATTGGAAATTACCATTGTAGATGTAATACATTCCCCGGGAGCTGGTATCAAACAGCATGTTCATAATTTTGATGCCCAGTTTCCTACTCAGAGGGAGGCATATGAACTCTGACAATGCAAAATTGCACAAGGAATTTAATTTAGCAGAGAGCACCCAAGCCAAACAAGCATTTTAGGGATCTAAACATGCTGCATAATCATATGACATGAACACTGTGGATTTTATGCATCATGAAAGCCCACGAACTTGGGTTGAGGTCGAAACTGCATACTTGGGCGTACAAGGCCAGTGCCTAACCAACTATGCCACTCAGCCAGCAAATGTGATATATTTGAAATCAAATTATTGAAATTAACATATTAATTCCAATTCTAAACTTGATTACAATAAATTAGCAGAATAATAAAGTTACACATTATATATGTTTATGCATATATTAACTCTACTTATAATTCTATTTAACTTGATTAAGCTTACTTTAACAGTTTAATTATGAACATGTATAATCTTTACTTTTGCACAAACACTTTAAACATATTTTGTTCATTTATTAATACATAAAAATTTGAAAATTAAACAATTTTTCTTCTTAAAATTTTGATTAAATACCTTGCAACAATACAATGCTTTCATTAAGTAAGAAACGTTTCAAGCTAAAAACTGATGTACAAGTTCTAGTTATGTACATTTTTTTAGATGCTGTTAAGAAAGGAAAAGGCAATGCTAAAAGATATAAAAACAAAAGAACATAAAATTATAAATCTTAAACTATGTCATATTAGGCATTATTTCCATATTTTACTCTTAAAAATTAGGAGGAAAATCTTCACCATAGCAGCATTGCAAGAATGTTCTCCCACAGGTTTTTTGTTAAACGCTGAACGTATGTCTTTTTGTCGTATACGCTGTTTTTCAGCCTTCTTTCTTTGTCCAGTCTTCTTTTTAGGCATGGTATTATATTTAAATTACAAAAAGAAGAAAAGCTACAAAGAAATAAAACATAACATGAAGTGAAATAATTAATGCATAAATATTGTCATCTAAAAATAATTTTCTTTTTAAAAAAATTATTCTTTACTTTTTCACTACAACTATGCATACATAAAAAACATAAACTAAAAATCTGTAAAATAAAAATATTGACAACATCTTTACTAAATCTACAGCAAAAAAAAAGTCAATTAAAATGTTTTGAACATAAAAACGGAAAAAGAACAATGTAATGTTGATGGAACATATTTTTTTCCTTTTCTATATCACCGATGTTAATTTAAATATACTTTAATTAAATAAGATTTTAAAATATTTTTTTACTATTTCTTTTTAACATAATTCTTAATAGTGTTTAACAATAATGAATTATGTTTTTAAAAAAATATAAAAATTATACTGAATATCAAAACTATGTTTAGCCCTTTTTTAGAATTTGCTATTATGTTACTGTGGCCCTTTAATTCTGATTTAAATTGTCTTGTTATACTACTATTTATGATTTCGTTTTAAGTTAGAGTTAGTACAACTCATTATATGAATTATGATTTTATAAATATAAATTTTTATCCAGAAGTTTAAAAAATCCAAAAGTTCGGGGAATGTGGTCACCCATTACAACCAAAGCATGTAGTTAAAGTAACATCATTTGAAATGGTCTCTATCATCCCTCTTCTCAATGTACAAGATAGTTTTGCCATGTCAAGTGATTTAACTGTATGCAAGGACATTTGTTCTGAGATAATCCTATTTGTTCTGCAATGTAAAAACAGGGCTTTATGAAGAACAATGTTATAAACACTAAATTTTATCAGCATTTGAGTAAAACACCAGGCAGAGATTTTAGCAAATGCTGTGAAAGGTGTACAGTGATTCTCTATGACATCCAGATTGAAGGTTGCCAAGCAGTATCAGTGTTTTAAAGAAGGCCGACAATCATAGCAAAAGGAAAGTCACAATAGAGTTATTTTTTTTATTCTGAAGGAATTACTCATTCAAAGCTTAGTCCTAGACATAGAATAGTGAACAAAAAGAGCATTATCTGGACATTTTACATTATTTGAAGGAGTCTTTTCATTGAAAATGGCCTCAGTTGTAACAAAGCGGTCAGACTGATATTTTTCTTAAAAACCATCTAGATCATTCAACTGAATTAAATCTGCTTTCTACAAGTAGTTTCCTACAAAACAAACGGAAAAGTACCAGTGAACATCAAAACAGGAAATCGAGAGGCAAAGTACATGCAATGATAATTATATGTTTGACATTAAACTAGAAAATATTGATAAGTTGGTTACAGCAACAAAATGACTGATGATTTCTCGAATCAAAATAAATTGATATTATTTTCATTTCAGTTCTGGTTTTCATTCCGATAAAAATAACGTTTTTTTCTGCTTTTCGGTTCAGTTGCAGTTCAAAACCCTGATTTTATAGAAGCAAAGCTTACTTGAATACCTTTTTTTTCCAAATACAATTAGATTTTATCCGACAGTATTTTGATGACTAACTAAAAACAATTAATGTTTCAAAATTATATATAAGAAAATACAGTACTTATGTATTAATGTCACTGCAACTAAATTTTCACCATGTGAATCACACTAAAATCTGACAATGTTTTTTTCCAAATAAAACACTCAAGAATATTTTGCTGTTATGATATTATGGCATGGTTCCCACAGTGCAAATTTGGCTGCAGTGATGTTAATATGCTAATACCAAAAATACATATATTTTCAAAGGAAACCACCTTAATTTTCAGTTTAGGGATTGTATAAATGTGAAGGGAAGAAAATGGTGCATTTATTGGTTATAGATAGGGACCATGGGTTTGTGACTGTTTTCCCAAGACGTTTCCAACATAAATATAGGGGATATTATCTGATTAGATACATTGATACTTACATATTAATGCAACAAGCATCAATTATATTAATAACTTGCCAAGTCGGTAACCCTGATTTCCTACACACAGCCTCCTACACACAGAATTGGCAACCAGGTGCTTTGTTTTGTATAATGTTGCCAATAGGTTGCAATAATATGTAAGTACCAATACATTCACTACAAAATCAATAAAAGACCAGAATTCAGTGAGTTTTCTATGTGTTGTTGCCTGTTTGGCTACAGGTTTCCCTATAACCAATAAGTTTCAAAAAAAGGCTTATTTAATAATTTATTAAAATATGGAAAAGATGAAATACATTTCAAGTAAAACAAAATATTTAACACAATAAATTTTATATTTTGTTTTGATTACTTCAAAATGAAGACTGAGTGCATATGTGTTAGAAACATAAGAACATGAGCTGATATTGGAATGTTTTTATATTAATAACTGATTAAAAGATTTAATTCACTAAACATATTTTGGGGTTAAATATTAATAAAAGATATATAAGCATTTTTGAAATATAGATGTTTTAAGATCATATATAAAGCATTTAAAACATGTCATAATTATTAACTTATTTATTGAAATTGCGGTGAAAAAATGTCTTAATAAGGAGGAAAACATAAACATTATTAAAATATTCTGAACATTTTCTTATAAACCTTAATTTGTTGCATATTAACGCTTTGTATAGGAGTGCTATTACACATACACAAAGAATAACAAATTGAAAAATGCAAAAGAAATACAAAAAATGAAATAAAATAACAGAGAAAACACAAATTTAAAACTTAAAAATAACTTTTCTAAAGCACTTTAAACTTTTTTCATAAAATTTCTACTGGATTTCATAAATCAAAGAACATGTTTTTAAATAAAAAGTTATTTAAAACTATCTTCAAAGAAATACATATTTTCGTTTAAAAAGAAAACCTCTCACAGTTTAAAACATATGGTTTAATTATAATAATAAAAGTTTACTTTTAAGTAGACAGAAGATACCAGAGAGATTTCCAAAGGATCCACAGTACCAAAACAGTGCGTCTAAACCGGAACCGGAAATATGCAATTCACATGGTTAGAAATCAGAGACATCTATCGGAGTCTGAAATATTTCTTCAGAGTTCAGTAACATATTAAGCATTATAGCAGGAGGAACCCGTAAGGAGAAGGATGTGTGTAATATTTGATGGAAGAGAGTAGGGATCTGGATTTTGGAGCATGACTACATGCAGGGCGATTCAATTACGTTCTTAAAAATGATTTCGTTGAAACCTTTAGGAACTGATCATTTAAAATACAAGAAATAGTGTTTGTGAAATTTCTCATGTGTAGGAAGAGTTAGAATCCGATAAATAATGGGATTACTACCGTTAGAATTTACGGACTGTCTAACAAACAGCCCGTATTTTCGAGAAAATCTCCATGCTTATGAAAAAGAATTGGACAGAACTAGCCAATCAATTAAAGTATTGATTAAAGAAGTAAAAGATCTACTTTCCGCTGCTAAGCGTAAGTTGTTTAATATCTTTATTAGCATTCACAACTTTTTAATTTAATCTAGTAAATGTCGAACTTTCGATTCGGTATTATGAGTTGATACATTTTTCCGCGGTTCCTTCTTAGAAATATATTGTTGTAAAAAATATAGATTTGATCGATGCATCCGATTGCTATAACAACCCAGTCAACTTTCTCTCTGTGTGTTTATACTGTTTAAAAATTTTTTACCCTTCAAATTTCCTACAACACATTGATTTCTGTGAAAGGGTGTCTCAGATATTTGCAGGAAAGTTGCGAAGGAATCTTGATTTATATAAAATTTAGTATTCTGTAATAAAACATAAAATATAAACAATTTTATTGAACCAAATCAATTTGGAAAATTGTTTTAAAATTTTAGTTGTTGAACTGTCTTAGAATTTGTTTCTGCATATCTTACTTGTATTATTAAAAGTATTCCAAGTATATTGGTATATTTATTTTTCAAAAGTTTTCAAAATAAGTACAGATATTTATAAATTAATATTTTGTTGCACAAATTTTTTAATATATTTATGTAAATTTCTTGAAAGCCATTAAAAAAAATTTAAACGTTCATCAAACTTGTTATTAAGTGTTATTGCAATTTTATAATTCAAATTTCTCTGATATTCATACATAATTGCTGTATTTGATTTATTGATTGGATTTTACCGATTTATGCTAATGTTAAAGCATTTTTCTCTGTTTGGTAACATTTGAAAACTTAAACTAAAAGATAAATAAATATATATATATTGCAATATTTTTTTAATTTTTAAAATGTATGATTACATTTTTTATTATTAATCTGAAATTTTTAAAAAAAGTTTTTTTGAAAATATATAATAATTTACAATAAGAAAAACTCATTTCTAAAAAGTAATTTAATTTCTTCTTGAAATTCAGTTTTTTATTATTAGGAAAAATTTAGTTATCTATAAAATCTGTTAAATAGAATTAATACTATGCATTATGGGAAGATTTTAATTAAAGAATATAATTCAAGGTGTTATTTTTTATCTTATTTTTATTTGGATAATATATTTGCTTTTTTTCCTTTGTGATTTAATCTTGGGATCATGTATATCACAAACTTTTTGAGATATTTTAAAATGCAGTTTTTTGACTGTCTAATATATATATATATATATATATATATATACAGAATGCAGAATTATTTATTAATTAGTGTTTTTAAAGTTTAATTTCATAAAAGAACTTGGTGTAAATAGGAAAAATTTAGACCTCTTATAGCCAGAATAGCATTAGTTAATGATTGATGTAAAATGCTTTAACACTACTTCATATATGAATAGTTCAACATGTGTGTTGTGTATTGGAATCTTTCCCTGATGTTTAAAAATTACAATGTATTAGAAAACGAATTTTAAAATTAGCATCATTTTACTATTACCAATAGAGTGGTATAGTACTTGGTTTGGACCCTATTTTGGTACACATCTTTATTAACTAACTACTTGTGTGGCGAGTAGTTGTCATCTTGTTTAATACAAGTCCAGTGGAAAAAAATGAGCTGCTGACAGTTTTCGGAAATGAATATATATTTTTCCATCACCAAAGGTGTGAAGTAATCTAGAACTTTACCCATTGTTTAAGTATTAATTTGTATAATTGTTTTATGGGTATGTAGTGCTGTGGAAGAATTTAGTTAATTTTCTTTTATGTCATTACAAATATAAATATCAAAATTTTTTTTTATATCAAATGTTGCTGAAGTTTGTTTACGAAGAGGTATGATTTGCAACGAAAATCAGTTGACCTTATTTAAAAAAACTTAGTAAAGGAATTAGTCAGGGTTATAAAAAATAACAAATATGAACAACTTAGTTGTGATAATGATTGGAGATGAAAAAAAACTTACAACTTAAACATTAAAACAGGAAGATTTATGTGAGAAGTACTGGCATATCTAGTCCTGAGTGGGTTCTGTATCAAAATTCATTGGAGACCCTTAATGTGTTTTTTGCTTATACATGTTGGGGCCTCCTGTTGCTTGTGGGCCCCAAATCACTGATAAGGTGGTAGCTATGCTCCTGGTCAGTAGGGGCATTTATAATATATATCTCTCTACAAACGTCTATTTTAAGTTGCACTAAGTCTACCTGCTTGTTAATTTTACAATTATGGTAAAAACAAAAAGTAATTTGTTACGATAAAGCATATTATTTGGTATTTTAAAGAGCTTAATTATATTATTTGTTATAATATAATTTAATAAATAATTTAAAATATGAAGTTGAAGGGTCCAAGAAAGTTTGATTTGAAATGAATGCAAAATAATTATTAATGCCAGATATTGTTTATTACACATAAAACAATATCCTGGACAGTTTTAAGGTACTATTTTCACTAAAATAAAATATTTTCAAATAATTTGTTTCTATAAATTAGAATGAAAATTTAAAAGTTGTAAGTGAAAAGCAATTTTTCTAGTTATAAATAAAGTTTTTTTAATTAAAAATCAGAATTAAAAAAAAATTTCATGTTTTTAAATGAATAGGTTATTTTCAGTTTCTGAGATATTGATATTTTTCATGAGAAACAAATGAATAGATAACATTTTATAAAATATTGGTTTTTAAAATTAATTTTCTCAATTTTTTTATATGCATCTTTTAATTCTTTTATGTGTATTAATTTAACCATACACATATGTTGGAAGTTATAAAAATACTTTTGTTAATTTTATTATAAAATTATTTACATATGAAACATACACACATTAATTTTAAAATGAATATTAATTCTATTTGTATTTTCAAAATGATTTGGTATGGGTTTTTATAGATTACTCATTAGGCGGAGTAGGCAATTGCCTATGGACCCCGCGCTTTTTAGAGGCCCATAAGAGCATGTTCTGTTTTCTGTTTGTGCTCCAAAAACAGGCTACAGGGCCTCGAGAATTCGACTGACTAGGGGCCTCCATGTCGCTTAATCCGACACTGCCCTTCTCTCTATTGAAAAATAATTTTCTTCCCTATTTCTTTGCATCAAGATTACATACTTTTTCAAAAGGTATTAATTTTCTTAATTAGCATAATAATAATTTTCAGAAGTTACTAGTTCACTTTTAATTTTGCTTAAATAGTGTCTCCATTTAAAAAAAAAAACTAGCATTTACTTTTATAACTTTGTTATAAACTATCTCAATTCTTTTATATCAGTAAATGTAAATATAGGTCTAATGAGAGAAAAACCAAGAATACATAAAATGAAATCGTCGTGTTTATTGTAACCGTTTTCTTATGCATTAATATAATCTTACCGTAAAATCCGGCGTATAACGTGCACTTTTAACACAAAAAGTAAGATCGGTGCGCGTTATACGCCGGGTATGAAAATGAGAACTTTAGAAATAAAATAAATAAATTTGAGCATAGAAAAAAAATAAGACTTCTACATATAATCGAAATACTGCTAATTTAAAAGAAGAAATGACACATTCCTGATAACTTTTAAGGGTTGTAGTTCTAGAAGTATACTATTTTTTCATAAACCTGGAATATTATTATAATACATCGAATAAATGACTTCAAAATATAAGAGCATTACATACATACGTTTCATGTTTCTTCATAAAAAAAGGGGGGGGGGGTGCGCGTTATACTCCGGATTTTACGGTAATTCTTTCTTATGTTTGTCGGTGTTTGCCATGCCTTATCTCCAGGGGCGCCTTAAGGCATTGGCCAGTGGGACCTGGGACTCGTTTAGTTCCGATTTAGCCTAAATAAGATCATGATTTGAATAAATTCACCGGTAAAATGTTATTCCCGGACATATATATATACATACATATATATATATTCTCCGAAAGACTGGGAATTACAAAACTACAAGTCAACTGGCAAAATGGCAAGACTGCATTATTAGTTGAAGGCATGTTCAGGCATAAGCTTACCTCTGTGCAAACCGTCATTATTCATTTAATCGAAATACGGCAGTTGCTCAAGACGATTTGTGTCTAAGTTTGTGAGATTGTGCGAGTCATGCAGAGTACTGGTTTATCCATTGGGCACTTGGGGCCCGGATAAGCAGGACTTAATCAGGTTTTCTTGTAATCAATTTCGATCCGTCAGTGGCAAAATGGCCTGTAGATCTTCTACGTCCAGGGCTTGAAATTATCTTAAATTGAACATTTGCTTCAGATAACAGTTTGTACGAGTATTTTACAACGTATGCTATATACTGTCTACTTTTGAATAGAGGCCCAGATTCTTCAAGAAATCATAAGGTATCTCTGGACCCAGGGCCTCAATCAGTGACGGAACGGAGAATATTACTCTCCCCCCCCCCCCTGCTAAGTTAGGTTTCGGGCGCCACTCGTATCTTACAAAGGACAACAAAAACCATAACCTTTAAGCCCCCTAGAATTCTGGCCTCCTCCCCGCGATGCGGGGGTGTACGTTACTCCTCTGACCTCAAGAATTCTGAAGACGCGGCTTATATCTCCTATCAAAAACAATAAATGTCAAGTTTTCATGGTACGTAGTGATAATGAATATGTAAACGCTTGATTTTAGCACTAGAATTGGCAATTGGCATTTAAAGCATTGTAGTTTTAATCCAAGATTTTCAAGTCGTTCTGTAATTTACCTGTACTTTGTAAGATTATGACTGTCTTCTCCGATTGTTAGACTATGTAAACCTAAAATGATACTATCTGCGTCAGTTAAAAAAATGGATCAACGTTAATGTAAGATTTCACTATCATATCGCAGATGGAATGTTTTAAAATACACCCACTTCTTTTTTTTTTACACGATTTCAACGATTTGTTTTTTTGCTAGAACTTTTTGTTCTAGCACGGATTCATGCCCTTTAGATGAGGACGATTTGATCGAATTTATGAGTTTATATCATATATAATAAAGAAGTCATCAAAGACTTCTGATGATGGAGCAATTTTGATCCAGTTCGTAATAAAAAAACTTGCTCCCTAGTTATCAAGTAGCGATGAATAGTTGTTAATTAGTACTTTTATTTCTAATTTCAATTTGAATTTTTATATGTTTGTATTTATAGACTGAATTTTCACTTACACTAATTTTTATTTTTTCTTTGTTATAAAAATGAATTGTTTTTGTTTTATAAGTCTGCAAGATGTGTTTTATTATTACTTTTTTGCACGGTTTGTGTTGGGAAAATATTTAAGAGTTTTTTTTTTTATCTTACACTGTTTTTTAAAGTTGTGGAACTTATCCCCATAGTTATCATATGTCGCATGTATTTTTTGCACGGTTTTCTAAGAAACGTAACTACCGTGTAAAAAAAAAGAAAAGTTGCGTGTACTGTTCATTTCTTTTCTTGAAATGATCAAAGTTTTCGTGTATTTAAAATATCCGTGATTTTTTTATTTTATTTTGGTATATATAATTAAATATCTATTTCGCGCGTTGAAGTAAAAAATCCATATTTATCAAACTTTTCTAAATTTAAGGATGTTGTGTGATAAATGGGGGTATGCATCTATTGCTCTTTTATTTATAATCTTATTAATCAAAAGACCTTTTTGGGTTTAAAAGAACTTTTCGAGTTAGAATCCGGTTTCCTTTATTCGTTCTCAAGAGAAGTCCTTTTTATAATTAATCTTTTTTTTTTTTTTTTTCTCATTTCTTCAATTTATCGATAAAACAATAATAAACCGAATCAATTTTTAATGAAATGTAGCTGGTGAAATGATTGATAATCCAAATATCTTGGAAGCAGAATTAGAAGACTAATTGAACGAATTTAAATCAATTGACGTGTATGCATCATAAACAAGCGAACCATTTTCTTTTCAAAATAAAAGACCTCTCTTTCTGCCAAAAAGAGACACACTAAAAGAAAACTGCGAAATCGCACCTCCCACCAACATCCATCTGGATATTTTTGTAGACACACACACTTTCCGGGTAAAAAAAAAAAATCGTTTTATTCCTTCTACCTGTCATTTAAACGCTATTTTTGAACTTTCTTTGCCAGTTCAAAGCAAACAGGGGGGGGGGGGACGTTAGCGGATTTTGTATGTACACAATTTTCAGGGTGTTGACTTGTCAGTGTATTTTAACTTGTTTTCCGATTTGTTACCAGTGTTAGTTGTTAGTGGAAACTGAAGAATTTTGGGAATATATATATATATTACTAGCTGTTACCCGCCCGCTTCGCTGGGTATTTCATGATGTTTTATAAATTTTTACTGCTTATATATATGTATAAATTATTGATATCTAAATCCTAGCATTAAGAATTCGATTGAATTGAAAAATATACTTATACCTGTAACTGTCACCTGTTGATAAAAAAAAAGGGCAGAACTCATCTAATTTGTATTTTCTAAAAATCTCTAAAATTGAAGCATAGAATGATGTTTGCTCTTTCGTAACTCAAAAACCAAGTGGATTCCCGCAAAACCAATTTTCGGTGGATCTCTACTCCGTAAATTGAACATGCAAGCCAAATTTCAAGTCTAAATCTAACAGAAAAAAGCAAAAGTTTTACTATCAATATCCCCGTAATCCCGTTGAGAGCCGTTTCCAAAATAACCGCTCTTAGCGGATTTCAATTCAACAAAAGAAAAATGCAAACCAAATTTCATTATTATAGTCCTTGTAGCTCGAAAAAAGTAATTTTTTTTTGTCAATACGTCCCAGTAACCCCCTGCAACCCCCAGAACTTGATTTGCTTAAAATGTATTCTTAGTGGATCCCTATTAAACAAAAGAAACATGCTTAACAAATTTCAAGTATATGGGTCTAACAATTAAAAACAGGAATTTTCTCCTGTAACTCCTCTTGACCCCTCGCAAACATCTTTGGGGGTCAATTTTCATTTTACTCTTTGTTAGAGGAACTCTAATTCATGAAAAGAACATGCCTACCAATTTTCAAGCAGGATGATCAAGTAGTTTAAAAATGGAAATATTGATCGATTACGCCTCTTAATCTCCCGAAATTAAACTTGGTAGTTGATATTCGCAAAACCCATTTTGTAGCGGTTCTCTACTTTACGAAAGGAATCTGCTTATCAAATTTCAAGACTGTACGTCTAACAGTTTAAAAATGGGGGTAATTGTCTATAACGCCACTTGAGCCACCGCAACGCCACTTCTGGGTCTGTTTTCACAAAACCCATTTTGTAGGGGAATTGCACTCTATGAAAGGAATCTGCTTAGCAAAATTTGAAGACTGTGCGTCCAATTAATTAAAAATGCAAAAAAATTATCAATAACGCCCTTGAACCCCCGCAACAGCACCTAGGGTCGATTTTCACAAAACACATTTTGCAGTGTATTTCTATCCTATGAGAGGAATCTGCTAACCAAATTTCAAGACTGTGAGTCTAATAGTTTAAAAAAAGAAATAATTATTTATATCTGCCCTTAACCCCCCGCAACACCCCTTGGGGGTCAATTTTCTCCAAACCCGTTTTGTAGAGGATATTCATTCCATGAAAGAAACATTCCTACCAATTTTCAAGCAGGTAGGTCAAATAGTTTAAAAACGAAAATATTTATCTCTTACGCCACTTATTCCCCTGCAACGCCACTTGGAGGTCTGTTTTCACAAAACCTTCTTATAGCTGATCTCTACTCTATGAAAGAAATCGCTTTATCAAATATAAAGACTGTGCGTCTAATAGTTTAAAAATGGAAATAATTATCTATAACGCCCCTTAAGTCTCCTCAACGCCACTTGGGGGCAATTTTCACGAAACCCATTTTTAGCATATCTCTACCCTATGAGAGAAATCTGCTTACCAAGTTTAAAGACTGTACGTCTAATAACTTAAAAATAGGAATTTATAACGCCCCTTAAGCCCCCCGCCCTGCAACACCCCTTGGGGGTCAATTTTCCCAAAACCCATTTTGTAGCGGATATTTACTCCAGGAAAGAAACTTGCCTACCAATTTTCAAGTAGGTAGGTGAAGTAGTTTAAAAACAGATATATTTATCTATTACGCCCCTTAATCCCCCGCAACGCCACTTAGGAGGTCTGTTTTCACAAAACCCGTTTTTAACTGATCATTATTCTACGAAAGCAATCTATATATCAAATATAAAGACAGTGCGTCAAATAGTTTAAAAATGGAAATAATTATCTATAACGCCCCCTAAGCCCCTGCAACGCCACTTGGGGTCAATTTTCACCAAACTCATTTTGTAGCGGATCTCTACTCTCTGAAAGGAATCCGCTTACCCAATTTCAAGATTGTACATCAAGTAGTTTAAACATGGAAACAATTATTATTAAAGCCCTTAACCCCCGTAACGCCCTTGCGTTTCGAATTTCGGAAAATCCTTTCTTAGCTGATGTCTACTCTATCAAAGGAACATGTCTACCAAATTTCAAGTCTGTAGGTTGAATAGTTCCAGAGATTTCGTGATTAGTCAGTCAGTCAGTCAGTCAGTCAGTCAGTCAGTCAGTCAGTCAGTCAGTCAGTGAGTGAGTCGCTTTTCTCCTTTATATATATAGATTAATCCGAGGAAATGTTTTCATATTTCTAGTTATGTTCAAAATTTTTTATTTATTTTTTGCTGTAGCTGATATGTATATTTTTTGTGTTAAAATCTTTTTTTTTGTGTGTGTGTGAAACAATTCCATGGAAGTATTAACAAGGTTGTGCAGTTGTTTTTGTTGAATTAAACTGATCAAATTCATTTTAATTCGTATGCTATAAATCAACGGTTCTTAAACTCGAGTCCGAAACCACCGAGGGTTCTCAGCGCTTTTTTAGGGGTCCCTCGATGGTATTTCATTCAATGACCCTCTCCCTCTTTGTTTAATAAAATATGTGCAATATATTCAATCATTTATTGTCAGAAATTTTTAATTATCAATAAAAATAATTCTATAATTGTATACAAATAATTCTGCTTCTACTACTACTAGTGTGTAACGGGTTTGAGTCCTCGTTGCGTTGAAGATCCACCGTGTAAAGGAAGCTGATGCACGTTAAATTTGTCGGGGCTCAAAGTCCACCCTTTGGCGTGGTGTGGTAGTTTGGAGAGGAGATGCAAGTTCAGGTGTCGCCCTCCTTCCTGCTCTCGTATGTCATCAAAATCCTCCAAAATAAATTAACTGAGGACTGGAGAAGTTGGTGATCAAACTCTAATACTGGCTTCCAAATCAAATCCTTTCCCAAACCCAGTTTAGATATCCCCATTTTTATACCCATTTCCAGTTCCTTAACAAACCATGGCCCATTTGTTTCTTCTTTGCATCGCTTCAAATTAATAGAGCTACTCCCAATTGTCTTTGTAATTTTGTTGGGGACGCTGACCATGATATGTTCGCATGTCCTCTGACAAAGGATTTTCATATGGTCTCTCCATCTCAAAATGTTAAAAAAAACCTGGTTCCAATCTATCATTAGATATCCCCCATTCACTCTAAACTAAAATCATGTATTAAAATTGCCTCTACAATCCGGGATCAAATTCCTTAGACGGGACTGAATCGATTCTCTTTTGTGGTCACAAAAGCTTTTTTTTATCTTCTCCCCAATGTTTCCTGACTTTTTTTTTGTAAGCTGCATTTGTATTGTATAATTTTATTACTTTTGATGTATTTGCAAGAATCCTCAAATAATGTGTATTCTTTTTCCTTCTCTTACCCTTTATGTTTATTATAATTATTTTCAGCTTTGTATGTTTTTACCTTGCAATGTATATTATATATTACCAGGGACGTCTTAAGACTCTTTGAGGCCCTGGGCCCCTATGTAAAAGTAGGCCCTACCTGAGATCTTTAAAAGTAGACAGTATACAGCATGCATTGTCAAATTCTAACCCAAACGGAAATTTGAAACAAATAAATATGCACGACTCACAATCTGAAAAACCTAGGCACAAACCGGCTCTACTGATGGCCACATTTCGACTAAATGAGTTGAGTGATTGTTTATGAATAAGGCCTAGACATGGACAGCGGTCATCACATAATGATACTGTCTTGCCACTTTTGCCAGTTGACATACAGTTTGAAATTCTCTGTGTTTGTCGGAAATAATGTGCGGGGATAATATTTGACCATTAAAGTTATCCAGATCATGATCTTATTAATACAGAGTTGCGAGAACGAAATGAGGGCCCTACCGAGGACGAGGTCTTGGGCCTGGGCCCAGTTGGCCCATGCCTTAAGACGTCCCTGTATATTACATATGAATTTCGTTAATTTGGCTTTAATTTGTAATATGTAAATTTAATGTGTGCTACTGTAAAAAGTGTAAACTAAGATTTTGTTTAATGATGACAGAACTTGGGGGTGGTTGTTTCCCGGGAGATCGTTTTGTAGTTCTAAACTACTTTCCGGTGAGCTCGGTCCCCTTGGTCATTCCGTCAATAGCCTCCGTGTTTTTTTATAGTGCTATGTTAATAACACACTCAGAACAATACACGTACTACGGTTTTCTCATTGGTTAGGGCCGTTTTAAGTCTTTACTTTTCCATCGAAAAAAGATTACCTTTTTACCTTCTCTCCAAGTTCGTAATCCGAATTTTATTAAAAAATTGAATTGCACTCTCTGAGCCGCTGGCACTTCTACCTTTCTAATCTGCCAAACTTCAAACTTAGTAATGGATTTTTCGAGTCCTTTTACTCAGGGTCCCTCAAGCATTTGCGCTCAAGGGAAGGAAGGCATCGTTTCTGGTCACTGCATGTTTAGCTGCGATCGATAGTGTTAGAGAAACCGGAGATCTCCCTTGAAACTTTAAAATTTCTCCGCAAGAGTTGCGTTAGCTTTACGGTTGGTAAGTTTTGTGGCGCCTTGCTTTTCTGTACAGTGAACAATGTTGCCTCTTCTAAGTAAATATTTGCTTTCTTTTTGGGGAGTTTGGATTTCTGATTCGCGCCACGGTTCCAACCATCCAAAAAAAAATTTTTTTTTAGTAACTTTACTTTTTTTTTGAATAAGTTGTTTATTAGCACTGTTGTATGCTCAAACACAGTAACCTTCTTTTAATTTGTTGAAGTTTCTTATGCGATTTTTGCGACTTTGCTTTAATTTCAAATTTATATATGGTTGTTGGTTTTATTGAATACATTACGTATATTAAATACTTCGAGCAGACCAAATCCATCTCCCAGCCAGGGACGTCTTAAGGCATGGGCCAACTGAACCCGGGCCCAGGGCCTCGCTCTCGGCAGGCATTAGAATATAATCGAGGAATTTAGTATGTTTAAAATTACAGAAAAATCTATAGAGTGGGGTGGTCGTGCCTTATCTTTAGAAACAGGAAAAATAGCACGCCAAGCTCATGGTTCAGTAGTTGTAAATTACGGTGATACTTCTGTTTTAGTAACTGTTGTACGTAATAAGAAGGAAGAAAGCGTTGATTTCCTACCTTTAAATGTGCAGTTTATCGCAAAAAGCTATGCCATGGGTAAGATCCCTGGTGGTTTTTTTTTTAAAGAGAAGGCAAGCCATCTGATAGAGAAACTTTAATCTCAAGAGTAATAGATAGGGCCTCGTTTCTTTCTCGACTCCATCTTAATAAGATCATGAACCGGATAATTTAATGTGGTCAAATATTATTCCGGTACATATTCTCCGAAAAACAGGGAATTTCAAACTGCATGTCAATTGGCAATAGTGGTAAAACTGTATTGTTAGATGATGACCGTTTTCCATCCATGCTTAGGCCTGATACCATAAACAATAATTCTCCTCATTTAGCTGAAATACGGTTATTGGTCTAACTGATTTGTGCCTAGGTTTTTGAAACCGTGAGACGTGCACATTTGTTTCAAATAACCGTTTGAACGAGTATTTAACAATGCATGCTGTAAACCAGTGGCGTAACGAACACTCCGCATTACAGGGGGCCCAGGGTTCTAGGGGGTCCAAAGCCTGAATGCCGTCGAGTATCTACCCTTTGTAAAATCCAACTTGTGGGCCCAAAACCTGACTTTGCAAGGGGGCCCAAATGTTCTCCGTTACGCCACTGCTGTCTACTGTCTACTTTTAAAGATGCTACTAAAGAAAAAGTAGGAAGGGCCTACTTTTGCAAAGAAGCCCAGGGCCTCAAAGAGTCTTAAGACGTCCCTGCCTCCAGCCCAGTTCTAGAAAGTAAGAATTAAAAAGTAATTGGATATTATGAAATGCAGTTACACGATAAAAAAAGTGAATTACAACAGACAATAAAATTTTATGTATTTGGATTTGGACGAGTGGTCACAATTGTGAACTCACAGCCGATGTTGCTTACGATGAGTCACGAGTCCAAGTTCCGTGCCACCTATGTCGAGGTTATAAGAGCTAACGTTGGGCTGCAGTGAAAGTGGAGAGTGTAGTGCCCACTGAAGTGTCGCCCGTGGCTTAAAACAAGGTCTGTAACCAAAAATTTTTGTTTGCTTCTCGGTGCGACGCAAATAAATAATCCTCCAAAGTTTTTAAATTCCTTATGATAGTTCAGGAAATACAGTTATATACCTCGATTTACGCTACCCCGACTTACGCGAACCCGGAGTTACGCGGTTTTCAAGTTTCGTCGATTCGATTTTTCTTTAGCACTAGAGCCAGTGCTATAGATTGATGAAACTGGTGATATGATTGAAGAAGTTGTCGATCTTGCCAGATAAACAAATTTAGAAGTGGATAGTGATGACGTTCAACTATCCCGCTATGTTACGATGAAAATTTGTGGGAGAAAAAAAAAATCTTTGAGCCGACAAACTATTTTGTTAGATTTTATGAAACCTTCTTGCCACGACTGCGGTTTGGGATTTTGTATTTGTGGTATCTAAGATTTTATGAAACTTTTTTTTTTTGCTAAATTGTTATATTTTCTTTCGTTTCAGCCCCAACTAAAAAGTAGTTTATATGTTTTTACATGCGGAATTATATCCCGACTTACGCGAATTCGAATTGCGCGGTTATCACTCAGCCCCACCTATTGCGTAAGTTCGGGGTACTACTGTATTCCCATTTTGAAATTACGATCGGAAAATGGGAGAGTGTTCAGGGACCGTGAACTAGTTTATAATATTTGATCATCGATGTAATCATTACGCACAGCCCTCTTGTTGCTTCAAAATGCGAAATGTTAGTAAACAATCAGTCAATCATTACATGATGTTGAGCAACAGGAAAAAACAGTCGTTTACGCGAGAGTAATTTGGTCATTTGTCTCATAACAGTTTTTCAATAATATCTCTGTATCTGATAACTGGATTGAAATAAAATTCGTATTTTGGAGCTATTTATACCATTCTCTACCTAATTCTGTAATAAAACGAGTAAAGTAAAAAAATTTTACATCCTACTTAGTTCAACAAAGAAAAAATTTATTTTAGTTACTTTTTATTAAATAATGACAATTATAACATAGATATGACAGAACCACAATATTAAAAGGCAAAATAGGAAGCGATTTTCTTTGCAATTTTCCTGTCTAAATATGGTATTGGACTATTTTTTTGTTTACCATTAATTCATCAATTAAAATTTAATTATTCTAATAAAATAGTGTAGTAAAAATGAAATCACATTTTCAGATATTAGGTTATCCTAGGTGAGATTCGAATCCACGACCTTCGAATAATAAGTCTAACGCGCTATCCATTGCGCTGCAGGTACACAAGGAACAATTTTCCTTTCTGTATATGCTGTTGGACTATTATTTTTGTTTGTTACTATTTATTCATTTTTAAATTTAATTAGTGAATTAATATTTGAAAAAACTGTATAAAGCATCTAGTGTGTCATCCACTGCAAGCTTAAAAAAATGTATTTGAATTTGAATGGATGAATAGAAAGTATTTTATTAACGATTGAAAATTTGAACAAGATGTATATATTAGGAGATAATGAATCCAATTAAAAAAAATCTGACCTCGCATTGAAAAAATTATTTTGTTAGAAGTGAATAATTCATTTATTATATTTTAAGCCACATTAGCTTTTTCTGAATTATTGAACAATGTGATACTAGTATTGTTCAATTGCTATGGGAACTGCAAAACTTACTAAGGTTGTCCCATTTTTTTTTGTTTTTTTTTTTTGACGATTCTATATATTTTATCGTTATATGATTACCTCATGTAAAACCGTCCTTTTAGTATTTATTTTTTAAATATCTGTTTCGTAATTAGATTTTCTAAATCCATGTCTTGAAATAAATTTAAAGAAGGGGGGGGGGAAGAGACAAAAGTATAATTTTGTTAACCTTAAATTCTTTACCATTGGATTTGCGTGTCATTATCTTTTGTTAGGTCTGTTTCGAGCTTAAACAGTTTGTGAAAATTCCCAATGATATGGAAGTTTGAATTAATTACGATTAAATATAACTCTGTTAACCGATAACATTTTTATGATCCTAATTAACTTAGGTCTTATAAACTATTGAAGTAATAAACACTGTTTCATTCGTTGAAGTACAAATTATTTAATTGTAATGAGTGTTATATATATAGTTAATATTTGCCTCAGCAATAGTGTTAAATATTGTATTCTGTTAATTAATTGGTAATCTTTGGTTTCGTAAAAGTAGATAATTCTTTTTTTAAAAATAAGTTGGTAATTTATTTATCTAAATAATTGTTATTTTGCTTTGGCAATATCAGGTATTAAGAGACCACTATAGCCAGTACTTACATATTATACCGTCGACCAATTTCACCAGTTAAAAAGACGTCACCAAATGCTGTTGCCTTTATAATTATTATATTTGAAGATGCCCGGGATCGGTTTTCCGCTGTTGGCTATACCGTGGCATTTGGCGACGTCTTTTGATTTAACGAAATTGGTCGTAAGCATCATTTTCGTCAATGTTCAAGTCCCAATTTCTTTCAAGAAATAATGAAGATTTCTGTGTTTTAATTTCTACGAGGTCTCAAATCCTCATGTAACTTCGTGTGGAAATGAGGAGCATGCAGTTCTAACTGTCCTGCAACTCTCATAATTTGACTGTGATTTAAAATTACGAGAATTGTCGCCAATAGCCTTCGTGCAATATCAGAGCGATGCTTATTCAAAGCAACTAATTGAATCTGAAGCTTAGTACTCGTACATTGTTTCATAATGAAATGTATTTTTTCCTCCCAGTATCATATTTTTATTAAAATAAGCAAATCGTGAAAACATTTTTAATGATAACACGTAGCACAACATCTTAATTTTGAATTGGGAAGCAAAAGTAAAATATTATTTCCCTGATCTGTTTTTAAATTACCCAAGAGAATTTCCAATAGTTAAAACTTATCTGAAATTCTTTGGGTTCCCCCACCACCTAGTATCAAGTTTCCGAAAGCCTTAAAAAAGTTTTAAAAATACAGTGGTTTTAAAGTAAGTAAAAATTCTCATCGAGGTTATCTCTCCGAAGTTGTATGTTCCTGCTCACATGTGCTGGTCCCCTATTGTTCGATTCCAAATGAAAGGAATAAAAGAATCGAAGGTTGGAAACTTTTTAAGGTTTCTTTTCTGAACTTTTATCTGGCTTTTTTTTCTACCTCTAATTTCCATTTAAAAATCGATACGCAAGTTCCTCTTCGCACTTATAAAGAACTTCAAAGAAAATCAAAAGCTTTGAACATGATTGAATAGAGAAGGCCATGGGTGAGAACTGAAAAATTGTAATCGAAGCTATGTGAAAGAGAGAGAAAAAAAGACTATACCTAGAGAGGCACCCCAATTAGTGAATCTCTTGGTAGAGTACTACTGTAAAGTACTAGGAACAGAACTTTTACAATGAGTTTCTGCTGGAACTAGAGTAATCTAAAAAAAAAAAAAAATCTGAGGTAGACTGGAAAGGTATCGGCTGGGGAAAAAAAATTCTTCGAAATAGGATTTTCGTAATTTTTTTTTTGTAGAATTGGATTTTTAGTAGCTCTATTATATTATTTTTATTATCTTTAATTCCTCGTAAAACATTTTTTTTCAATTCTAATAGTAATGATGTGTGTTTTTAAAAACTCGGTTTAAAAAATTGATTCTTCAATTAAAAAAAAAATGCGGGTTTTTTTTTAAAAGTTGAATCGATTTCTTGAAAAATGATTTTTTTTCGCTTATGCATTTGTTTAAGTTTTATGATTTCAATAATATTTTTGGGAATTTGTATTGATATAATATTGCTGTTGGGATTCAATTTTAACGATCTAAGATGTCGTGGAAGGGAAATTTTAAATAACTCGTGTACTTTATTTCATTAATTATAATAATAATAATTATGTATAGTATATAAATATATTCAAAATAGTTTCTTTCTACCTATTTGTAAATGTGGTGGCGGTAGCGTAGTGGTCATGAGTTCGAGCCTCAATGCCATTGAAGACCCTCCGTGTAGAGGAGCTGACGCGCGTTAAATCTACCGATGCTCAAGTCCTCCCGTTGGCGTGATGGGGAAATTCAGAAAGGGGGTTTCCAGCTCAGGCGTTGTCTTCGTCACTTGGCCATTGTTCAACATTACGCCAATAGTGTGCGTGTTGCTTTTTGTGTGACGTATATATATATATATATAAATATATATAAATAAACTCACTCATTTCTACGATACTTAAACAGAACGTTGTGAGTTCAAATCATGTCCGAATCGTCACTATGGTCTCCTAGAGATGATATGAAATCTTAATCAATACTCCTCTTTTGAAATGAGAGTTAAATTTGAATCTCTGTGTATGTATAAATCAGGTAACTAATTAAATTGAGATAAAGTAAAAATTTTCATTTCTGCAGAAAGTCAACATACTTAAAAAAAGATATTTCAAGGTAAAAGTATGCACTACTAATACCTTTATTTAAAGTGTTGCTAGATCTGTTGCCACAAGTGCAATCTATATACACTTTATAATTTAGAATTTCCGGTGACGAGATCTACGTCGGAGCTTATTTTTCTTTCCTTAATCCACATCACATCAACGGCAAAGTGAGGAACGACAACTTTTCGTGCCTTCACCCCTTTACGTTTCGCAGTAGTTTTTTTTTTAACTTTAAAAATCGTTTATTTCTATTTTAAGCAATAGTTAAGCGTTTTCTGAAAATTAAAAAAAGAATTTCTAGACTGTGTGTTAAGTGAGATGGGAAATTTAATACAAATCGAAAAACACATTCTTTGTAGGGAAATATGTTTATTTTTAATTTGTATAATCACCGAGAAATTTATCTAAGTAGAAATATTTTCCTCCTTTTATTAACTGAGGGCAGAGTACTCAGCGCGCGCTCGTGTGTCGTGAATATCTAATGAGTAGTTTTGTTTTGTTCTTTTAGCATATTCACTTTACAAAGTGGCATAAAATCTTGCCTTTATGGTTTTACACCTAAATAATTATTTCAAGAATTAAATGTCCAGCCTTGATAAGCCAGCCTCTCATACATTTTGGAATTAAAAATAAATTCTCTCTCTCCTATGTCTCTTTGCGTTTATTAATCGCTTATAACAGAAATAAGATATAAGTTTAAATGTTCTTTCCTTCGATATTTCATTTCTATGTTAAGCAATATCTCTTTTTTTGTGGGCAACATGCTCTGCTTTTATATTTAGTTTTTGCTTTGTTCGGCCGCGATAATTGAGTGGCCGTGATTGCGAACACATTGCTGGCATTGTTTCTATCGAAACGTGGGTTCGAACCCATTGACTAAACATTCAACGTGTAGAGAAACTGATGTCCGTTTAATCTGTCGTAGTTTACAACCCTCACGGGTTGGTATTGTTCCGAGGGAGTGTTTATTAACGTTGCATTTTAAAGTAACAATTGACGATCAATCTTGTAATGTTGAACTGTGGTCAAGTGACGAAGATGACACCTGAACTGGCACTGACGTAGCAAGCACTGAGAGGTCCTGGATCAAAATCCCTTGGGTACTCTTTTCTGAGGCTCCTTAACATTTTATAATTGTTTCCTCACACATTTTGTGGCCCCTGAAGCGTCTGAGCCCCGTATCAATGATACGGCGGTAGCTACGCCTGTGACTGGCACGTCACTGTCTTAACTTCCATTCCAAGGGTGTCAAACTCACGGCTCGCGACGAACACTTTTTGCGGATCGGTCAATAAATTGGCATAGAATAATATATAATAAAATTTCTCTCGAAAAATGAAAGATAGTTGTAGGGAAAAGATGTCAAGTGTTCGGTCGTAAACATTAATTTCTTTTGGTTCTTTTATGTTCGTTTATTATACTGCATTATTCGAAATAAACCTACGTTTCTATGAATATTGATATTTTTTTTTGCGGCCCACCTAAAGTTAAACATTGTTTGGCCCAATTTATCCTTTGAGTTTGACATCCTTGTTCTACACACGTCAACGGAAGGACTTTGAGCCATGACAGATTTAATGTACATCAACCCCTCTTCGCGGCGAGTCTTCTGTAGCGCCAGGGCTCGATCCCGAGACTCGACAACACCGGCCTCGAGTTCGTGACCATGTCCACATGGTTTCGAAGTCTGAATAGCTCAGGTGTCATCTTCGTCGATTGGTCATGGTTCAAAATTACGAAATCCGTCGCCAGAAGCTGTTGTGTCGATTTTTAAGTGTTATGTTGATAAACAATCTATTGTACTTGCTTTTAAAAAAAATCTAAATTGTACCGTTTTAAATGTGAAAATATGCGAGTTTCTTTTGAATAAAAAATAATTGTTGGAGTCTAATGATATATATATAGATAAATTATACAATTTCTGCGTTACAGAACAGTGTTATAGATTTCTGTGCATTTGCAAAAGTTGAGAATTAATCTCGAAATAAAAATTTTAAGCAATTGAATGGGGGGGGGGGATTAAAGGAATTTTCAGCATAACGGATATTAAAACATTTGTCAGTTAAGAGTGGTAAAAGTAGTAAGGAATATAAAAATTTCTAAAAGGGCTATAGTTTACCAAAAAGATCTTTCTTTCATAGAATTTTGAATCCCTGCAGACAATTTGAAGATTAAGGTAAAACAACCTAAAAACCAAAAAAAAAAAAAGTATAAACCAATTTAATCTTAGGAAAAAAATTCAAGGAAAAAGTTTTCTACTTACTAGAAGGTAAAACAGAAAAAAAGCTAAGAATTAACATTCGCAAGGCCATGATGTTAAAAAGAAGTACCCTACTTCTAAGAGGACTCCTAAAAATGCAGACTATGATCAAGGAAAGGTACAAAATAAAAATAATATAAAGAGTATAATCAATAAAAATTTTAAGAGAAAATTTGAGAAAAATTCAAATATTGCCAGGAAATAATGACTCTACATTTTTGTAATTCTAATTGCCAGTCGCAAACACGCACACACACACAAAACCCTTCTGTCTACTTTAAATTAGAGCCTCTATTGATCAAACATTAAATATTGCTTTTTTCCAGCGGATGCAATCAGATTTGTTTATTTTTTATCTAAAAAAATGTTACGTTTTAATTCATGTTATTAAAAATCACGTTTCATAGGTTCTCGATACACGCCTGTTACAATTGCTACATTTTGGTTACTAAAGGACCATTGTATGTTCGAACATGTTACTTCCTTTCACCCTGCATCTTGCACCTTTGTGCTGAAGAAGGAAGGGAGCATGCTATTTATGACCACTGGTACTGTGTGGCCCTTCCGCGACATTGATTTTTTGGGGTGCACCGTTATCCTCTTTATAAGGCGGGGGAGGAGATGTTTGAGAGTGTGCACTCCTCATGGGTCTCTAGAGAGCACAATCGATAAAGAAAACGCACAAAAATAACACAGTAAATCCTCTGAAGATGCTTAGCCCTTCGAATGAAATGAAAAGATGGAATGAGAGCAGAAACTTCCTTCTGCGTGACCAAATCATAGAATCATGGCTTAACCACTGTCGCACATAAATAACCATAGCGGAGACGCAAATGAGTTTGAACGCGGAACACAATCTGTATTAAGTAAAGGTATAAAATAAATAAAAAATTAGATATAGATTGAACACACATATTTAAACCTGATTTCCTGGTTTGGGTTTGTGGTCGCGGCAGCCGACGGGTCATGGTTATTTGTATGGAGTCGTAAGTTCGAGTCCTACTGCCTTTGAAGACTTACTTTGTAGCGGGGTTTGATGTACATTAAATGTGTTGAGGCCCATTGTTCTAAAATGCTTTTATTTAGAAGAAAAATGTAAAGGTAATTGTTGTGAATTACATGGACCAGGTTGTCTGAGTGGGTGGAGCGTAGCGGAGCACCACGCTCAGACCCCACGTGGTCTATCTCGACGAAAACCATATGTAACGGATTCTGTTTCAATCTTGATCTTGTGGCTTCGGCATTACTAGATGTGCCGTTGTTTACTTGAATTTTTTCTCTCGAATATTTCAGTCTGATAATTTTAACTTGGTTTAATTTGTTAAAGATTAAGTTTATCGTTGAAATTTATTTTTACCAATAAATCCAGGTAAAAGACAATTATGGGCACCACAAATATTTTTATAACACCACACACACACACATTAATATTTTTTATAGTAATATTCACACACATGTGCATATATATTGTAATTTTCTGTTAAAAGATGATTTCTAGAACGATACGCATGACCATGGTCGTCTAGTGGTCAAAGTCACGAACTCGTGGCCATTCTATCAGAAATTCGAACCCCAGTACCCTTGTGAAAACCCGCCGTGTAGAGAGGTTGAGGCGCGTTAAATTTGTCCTGGTTCAAAGTCCTCCCGTTGATGTGGTGTGGTAGTTTGAAAAGTGAGGGCCCAACACAGGTATCGTCTTCGTCAATTGACCGTGGCTCAGAATTTCGAAGTCCGTTGGCAATAAATAGCCCTTGTGTTACTTCGAGAGATAATTGCGACTTGAATAAATAACTTATTCTTGGGTTGGGGTTATGGCATGCTAGTGTGGAGCAATGATTCTACAATCTAGCGCATTTTTGTGCATGAGATTAATGAATATAATGTTCAGATTTTTGAGATGTTAAATTTTATATATTAGAAAAATGAATGATTTAAAGAATATAGTGGTGAGTAAAATGAATTGATGTAATTAGACTGCGTTTTCGTTGGTTGATTTGGAATCGTTGTAAAATTCATTGGATATTTAACAACTGATCATGTAGTGATGATATTCATTACAGATAACAGACAGTTAATTAAAAGGTTTTCTTATTTTTTGTTTCAAAAGGTAGATGTTTTACCATTTCTTCTAGTAAGAGGAAGAAACATTTGCAAAACATTGATTGTTTTTTTAGATAATTATAGGAATTAAGTTTATGCTAATTCTTTGTAGCGTTTAATTTCTTTCGACTTCTATTTGTATGAAATACCTACATAAAAAAATCGGTTTATTCTATTTGATAATATATTAAAAAATAATAATTTTTTGAGATAGATTAAGAAAAACTTTAAAAAAAATTATTGGAAAGTTTGAAAATGCTCTCGATGGTATTAAAATTTTCAAAAGGCATGAAATATTCGATCACTTTAAACGATATATATTTACATTATATGTTTAAATGAATTTTTATAGTAAATTTGACTACTGATGAGCTGGTTTGAAAATTCAATAGCCGAAATGAAATAAATTGAAAAACAAAAAACAGAACTGCTCTCCTGGTTTGTAGATAAAAAAAATCGGAGACAAATATAATTTAAACTGTGCACAGCTTGTGTTCCATCAAATTCGTAATAAAGAAACATTTATTTATAGACCTCTATCATGAAGTTGCAATGGATAAAGTATAAAACTAGTTCTGTTCTATCACGAAGTCGAAAGTAAGGGAATCGTTAAATGAAAAATCTTGAAAAAGTAGGTTAAATCGTGTAAAACTAGTTTAACATCTCATAAGTTACTCCAACAAGTTTTGTGTATTTATCATTTATATTGTTGAATTTTACTGATTTGTATGTCTTACTTGAAATGAGGGTTTTGCAAAATAAGTATATTTTAAAAAAAAGGGTATAATTTTTAAAAATTTATTACTTTAAGTGTTGAAATTTAAGTTATTGGGGAGTATATAGACCAAAGCCCCTTTCAGATAATCTAAATATATCGATTCCTTTATATTTTTTATATATCTATATATTTTTTATATATGATTCAAATTATATGTGTTATAACAAAATAAAAATAGTTAATTACGTAGTGTACCGTCAACCAATTTCATCAAAACAAAACGCCAAATGACGTTGCCAAATGACGCGATATGCAGTCAGTAGTTAAAAACCGTTATTGTGAATGTTCAAATGACAAAAACGATGACAGAATTTGGCGAAATTAGTCGATAACAATCGCAAGTAACTAAAAGTATTTTGATCTGGGATAATTTGTTACATATTTTTCTTCTTGTAATATTAGAATAAATCAATATCTGCAAATATTATTTTGCTTGAAATGTAAATGCTGAATATATATTTGCTTTTTTTAATTCAATACTTAGTGTGAAAGCTAATTCTTGAATAAAAGCTATTTATTGAAGGAGATATTTATATATAATATGTGGGGCAACTATTTTAAAGGCAATCGACATTTTTTCAGCTCTTGAATACAACCCTTATTATAGAATGTTTTCTCTTGCATTGTATCTTTCACAATTAGATAACATGTTTGTACAGATGTTTGCAGTGCATCTACACAAAGTAAAACATAGGATTTCGATACAAAACACAATATAGAAGTAGTTTTTCATTGTCTTTCTCACGGATTTCTAAATCACCTGTCTTATTCAACCTTCTTATGAACCAGCTGTTTTATGCAATTTATTTGCTAATCAGCCATCTTGCTCAGTTAACCACTGCAAGCGTAAAAAAGGGGGTGAGGGAAAGAAGTGTTTTCTTTATTTGGGGTAATTAATTTTATTTATGGGCGTTTTTTTAATAATTTGACGTCAATTTTTGTTATCAGTTAATAATGAACTAAAAGCAGTGGTTTTATTAAGAGCATCTTATAAATAAGATACTCTTAAAAAAATAACGTATAGAATTTTATCAATTCGAAAAATTTCGTATACTTTTTGTATGTAGTAATAATAGAGACGTGTTTCGTATACACGAAACAATGGTTAGGAAAGTGGTTTCCAGTCTCGATTTAGCCCCTCACCCCACCCCCTAATTTATTAATGGGAATCTTAAAATGGGTCTCAAATTTATGAGTTACACTTTTTTAGTGAAATTTTAGGAATGAGAAATCAAATGTCCATGTCATCCGATCATCAGTTGAAACAGCTTAGAAGTATGTAACCATATTTATTTATGAAATAGTTTATTCAAATGAATCTGAAGCACGTCTTAAACGAATTACCGCTTATCCTTAGCGGTACTTACGTACTATCGCAGCAATGCCAACGTTCAGGATAACTCGCCAAGTTGGCAACCCCGATTTCTAATGTATCGTACGTGCCGAATTAGCAACCACGTGCTTTGTTTCATGTGTCACCAATACGGTTGCGATAATACGTAAGTACCTCATCATCATTTAACGCTGTTAATTTATTTTCATAATTTAGAATTTGTTTGGGTAATCTTTAAATTTTTTTTGACTTGTTAGATTATTTAAAAGACGTGAATTAGGCTACTATATAACGGAAAAATTAAAGTGGTATAGTAATTATCGAAAAGCCCTGAGTATGAAATTTTATTAAGATATCAAAATATTGCAGTATTATAAATATTTTTCTTTTAGTTTATTTTTCAATTCGTGATTTGAAAGAATTCGAAGGAAAATTGTAAAAAATGAGTGAAGAAATGGAAATGGGGAAATATTTACCGCTAATTTAAGCATGAATGGAAAATATTAAGGATTCTATTGGGAGATTTCCTGTTATGAAAAAAAGTAATTAACAAAAAGTGATTTTTGCACATGCAACACATACGAAATTAATGTAATAAGAATTTGCAAAATCAAGAATAAATAGTTCTGGAATAAATAATCATAAAAGAGATCCAGCTACTGGGAGGGGTGCTTAATTCTACAGCTGGGATGTCAAACTTGTGACCCGCTGGCCTCATGCAACCCACAGCTAGTATTTTTGCTGCCCGACAAGTATATCGGTATTAAATATATAAAAAAATATAAAAATTTCACCCGAAATTGGAAAGCCAGTAACATAGAAGAGATGTTAAGTGTCACGACGTAAACTTAAAAATTTTCTTGTTCTTTTTATACATGTGTTTATTATAATGTATTATTCGAAATAAACCTATGTTTCTATGAATATTGATTTTTTTTTTTTTGCGGCCCACCTTTTAAGTTAAACTTGGTTTTTTTGACCAAGTTAACTTTTGAGTTTGACACCCTTGTTCTACAGTAATAAAGCGTAAACGGGGAAAAAGGAAGAACCAGTAAGAGAACTGACAAGGAATAAACAAATGTATGGGTATAATGCAAAATTTTCAATGCGAAGCAAAAAATGTAAAATTTTTAACACAAGGACGTGACATTCGTTATAAAATTATCCCCAAACGGGCATTTTTTAAAATTTTGTCAAAACATTTTTGTAATTTATACATTTTGAATTTTAGTTATTTTTTCTTATTTGTAGAATATTCAATCCATGTTATCTTCTGAATAGACCAGCGGCTTTTAAATTGTGATCTGTGGACCCCCGAGGGTTAGCAGCGCTTTTCTAGGGGGTCCATGAAGGTCTCTCGTTTAATGTTAAGGTTACCTTCTTTTATAGATTCTGAAAGGTCTGGAGAAAAATATTGAAAGATATGCCATACTGGACTGGATGATTAAATTGACTTTAGTGAAAAAACTAGAAAATATATTTCGATTAAGAATATTAATTCAGTTCGTATGAAATTAGTATTCTGTAATATTTTTGATTTGATGTTTTCTGTTTTTTAAAGGGAAAAAGTAAGTGTGAAAAAAGTCTGTGTAAGTAACAGAGACAATTTTAGATTAGCAGCTGAGGCAATCTTAGGGTTGTTGAACGATATTTAAATTACTCAACCAAGTGTGTTGGGAGTCAGGGAAGGTTGTACAACATTTTGGGGGCTTGCAATGTCAAACTAATAAATAAAGGGGAGGGGGCGATCGAAAGTTTAAGAACCGCTGGAATAAACTAATAAAATGAAAAAACGTCGAACCCTGTACATGGGCTTCTAATAAATCTTAGAAATGAGATCATATTAGTATTCATGGCATCAAAGTGTATCCTTGTCTAAAGAGACTCTGTCTTAAAACTTATGAAAAGTTTAAATTTCGTTCAATAGGATAAAAATAAGGAAATGAGTCACAATAGCCTAAAGACGAGAATCGTGGCTGCAAGTAGCTTTTCTTCTAAAGTAATATTTTGCTTGCGCTGGTCTTTTCCAATGTATACTGCATCTATTATTTCATCTTATTGTTTTCTGATTTAAAACGTTTATCATAGTATTATTTAAATGTTTTCATAAAATATATTACTCATTTATACCAATTGCTTATGTTGTGCAGTACTTAAGAATCTCCTTTCCCCATCTTCGTTTTGTTGTTTTGTTTTTCAATTTTATCTCTCGACCACTTTATACCTAAAATAATATCTTTGTAAATAGTGAGTGCACTTGCTCTTCGTTTCAATTCTTTTTTCGTCCTTGCGAGCTTACAGGTATTTTTCCCTGTCGGAGTATTCCAAATTGAGAGAACGTTAGTTTTACGTTGAAAATGCACTCTTGACATTTGCGATGCGATTCAACATTTTTAATGCTCATTTTTTTATTTACTTTGGCTCTTGGTCAGATTTATGAAATGCTTCTAATGCAATTTTATTTTGAGAAGTTATGGTACGAAGGAGAAGAAATGCATTTTTTTTTCTTTTTAAAAACCTATTTTGCAATCTTGATTTTTAAGACCTTCTCACTAATTCTGATAAATAGAGGAAGGGAAAATAAACTGTTCTATTGTTATAGTTTAACTTTTAATCAATCAGTTTTATTAAGAAGAATATTCTACTAAGTTGAATTTGATGTGTAGTTTTTTTTAATTTGGTATTCGCAATGCGCTCTTTTCAAAATGCCATAATGGTCTTTCTTTATCTTCCAACCTCCTTTTTATCAACTAATACTTATCTTTCTTTTTTTACTTTTTCGTTTTTTCTTCATCTGATGTACATTTGTTTCAATAACTTGATATACTTTGTTGTTGGGTGCTACGTGGTCAAATGTAGCCATCGCGCCAATAAAATCCAACATCCAACCTTGATTTGGTAATCATCAGTATGGTCAGATAATTGTATTTGATATTCCATTTCTTTTTTTAAAAAAATCAAATAGAAAGCTTTCTAACACAACTTTTTCGTCCTTTTAGTGAATCTTTGAAAAAGCTTTGTTGTTTGTGACGTAGATTGATAGTTCTCCACAGTTTTTCTTAACCCATTCAAGACCGCGCGATTTTTCCTGTTAAGCCTAACTCCATTTGAAAAACACATATAAATTCATTACTGTAATAAAGTATAACACAGTTTATTGTTTATAATCACTCCAAATTCAAATAATAAAGGTGTGATCACGGGCCCCAGACAGGTAAAAACGCAACCTCTCATATGATACCGCGTTCCATGAACGTAATCATATGTATAATGATCATGGTTCTGAACGGATTAATGTTTTATATGTCATTTTAAGGTCTAGATTACATGGATATGCAGAATCTAAGTGGTCATGAGTCATCGATTCGAAACCTGACTTAATCGAAAAACGACATGTTCAAAAATGTGGGCCCTCTAAGCTCTCATGTAGCTGTGGAGAAAACGAGGTACAAACTCAAATGACGTTTTCAACTCTGCCGTGGCCACGGTAGTCTTGTGGTTATGGTCATGCATTCGAGTCCTAATGTCACTGAAGTCCTGAGGAGCTGATGACGAATGTTCAGAGTTACTAAGTTTGTCGCCAATAGTCCTCGTGTTGCTTTATAGAGCGACTTCAATACACACTCACTCGATTCTTGGCCGATTTCAGAATTTTTTGTCTTCAAAATTTCTCTATGTAAATATAGCTTGACACTGTTTCAGAAAATCTAAATTGGTGTCATAAATTATCATTAATTCCAATGAATTTCTCAAAGGAACAAAATATGTTACATCCTTTGTATTGAAGAAATACTCACAATTATTTGTCGCACTTCTTAGCTACTCGAGGGTTATTGGTGATGAATCTCGTAATTTTGACCTGTGATCAAGTGATCGGGACAATAACCGAGTTAGCACTTTCTCTCCACGCTTCCACTTCACACTAACGCGAGAATTTTAAGCCTTAACACATTTAACCTGCAGCATCCTCTATGTCGTCACGTCTTTAGTGGAGCCTGTAATCGAAACAGTAACTTGACAGAAATAACTAAGACTACGAGTTCGTGACTATGACCACTCTTCTAAAACCACTTCTTTACCTGGGAGTTTTATTGTCCTTTGATGGGGGATCGACAAATAGCATGCTGAACTTTTTCTTTCTTGTGTCTTCTTTTTTTTTGACTGGGCAAAGTGTGTCTTGTGTTACACTTATTGCTTCATAGTTTTCTTAATGAAGTTCCTTAGGTAGCATTTGGAAATTTTTCTTTCAACTCAAACGTTGCATGTCCATTGGTTTTTCTTAAATTTACTTTCGGCTATCTTGATTAATATGCATTGTTTCAGCAGGTTCTCTTCTTGCTTGGTCAGTTTCAACTTCCTTCAATTGAGATCACAGATGCCCATTTCTTTTTTTATATTCTGCTCATTTACATACATAAACCATAATAAGTCGTACAACATGACAATCAGAAAACCACCTAAGTTATTCACTGGGGGAAAATGTAGCAGTTCATAAAAAATATTTAAGAGCAAAAGTGGTTCGCCTGGGGTGACTTCGCTACCGCTCCTATGTTAAGGATTCAGCGTAGTATGTATGCATCAGGATCTTCATAATATGAAAATCTTATTCCAATAAGTATTTTATATATTATGTTATAATTCTTATTGGAGTAGCTTATGTTATAGTTCTTATTGGAGTAGCTATGTTATAATACTTATTGGCTTACTGGTAGTAGTACTTATTTTATAGCGGCTTTAAAAAAACCATAAAACCTGTTATGTATTTTATGTTAAATTACAATCATAATTAATTTATTTTTATGCTTTTAAAAAAAATCGCATTTATATATATATATTTTTCTTTTCTTTTTTCGTATTTAGAATAATGAGGAACAGTTTTACGACCGGCATTCCCTTAATAGTGACACATTATATTTATATCATCTCTTTTTTTTCTTTCGTAAAATTTTCTGGATTTTCTTATTAAGTAGAGTATTAATACTAAGACCTCTTACACTTACATACCTTGAGAACAAAAGAATGTCGACCGTTTTAAATTAGATATTTGAGACTTCGCAGAAAGAACTGCTAAGTCCCTAATTTAATTAATAGGATATTTTTCTTTTTTAAGTAATGTATTTGCATTCGAGTGTTCATTAATTATCCGCGTCATTGAAACATAAAATCACGTTGCTTAAATTGGATACGCAAAGTTTTTATGCGTCCCTGAAAAATAAAATCTAGCATCGTTATTATTACAACCTGCCGCTTTTTGATAAAGAAATTATCTTATCTAAACTTTTTAGAATGATTAGGATTTATATGCTTTATTATATAGTTAATTATTTATTGTGTATTTGCTTTTAATAACTTACCTTAACATTTATCTTACCTTTTAAAGCATATTTTTAAAATTCGTACTTTTTATCAAGGAACAAATCAAAGAAAACAGTTTTGGTATGTATTTTCTATTCATCTCGAAATAATAAGTCTTTTTTGTAACAATTTAACACAATTTTGGAAAAAAAATGCAAAAAAAAGAATAGTAATTACGTTTTTTTTTATGCAGTAGACACGTTCCTCGAAAAACCGTGGGAAGAAAAAAAAAAAGAAAGAAAAATACGCGAATTGTGTGTGTATAATAAAAAGGGATGTGCGTTCTTCGTTATCCAAAAATCATGTAAAAGGAAACAAAGAGAGGAGAACATTCTTTAATAAGATAAACCATTTTGACAGAAAAAATGGGCTGTATAATTTTATATACTTGTAATTTATATATTTTACACATTATAACACTCATGTAACATTAATGTTAAATTCATACATATTTCAATGAGTGAGTATTTACGTCGCATTATAAAGCAACATGAGAGTTTTTGTTGACCTCGTCATTTTGAACCACGGGTAAGTGATGACGACGACACCTCTTGATCTTGCTACTGAGTTAATATCGTTTAGGATGGCGAGCGTTGCAGTGTTATCGTCACTGTTAAATAACTTTGCTTTCTTAGCCAGATGTATCATCAGCAGTGGCATAACGAAAAACATTTGCCCCCCCCCCCCCACGCAAAGTCAGGTTTGGGCCCCCAAGTTGGATTTTACAAAGGGTATGTACATGACGGCAGTCGGGTTTTGCCCCCCCCCCCCTCTATCGCGATGCAGTGGTTGCGGGGTGTACGCTACGCCATTGTGTATCAGCCATTTCATTTTCATCAGTACCAACATGTGCTGGGATTCATTGTGCTAGCGTATCTTAAGCTTTCGATTTTTTTTTTTTTTTACGATGATTACGGTGAATCTGTGGGCATATGGGCTGCTTCGCAGCCCTGCATCCCATATCTGGATTTCTGCGATGTGGAACATGGCGAAAGTGGGTTTTTTCTGTCTGCGAGATACGTCTTGGTGGTTGGTTGACAGGACTAGTCCGGTAGGCATGCCTATGGTGATGGAAGTTCTCTTGAATTTCTTGCTGATAAAGTTGCATGGGAGAGAGCTGAGAGGCTGCTCTCTGGTTGGATGCTGGGGAGGGGGTTTAAACTTTCGATCGCCGCGATCCCCCTTTATATATCAACCTGACGTCGCTGACCCCCTCCCTCCCCAAGAGATTTTGAACACCTCTCCCTGACTGCCAACCTACCCATGGCCGAGTGATTTAAATGCAATCGTTACCGTATTGGCAGGTTATGAGAGAATCCAGCTGTTAATTCTTGCACAAATGCTTCAACGATTTTACCATGTTTTTATTAACTCGCTTTCTTGTTTGTCCGAGTGGAATTTCGTAATTGATTTTAAACTAGCTTCCCGGTGAGCTAGAGACTTGAAATTTGGACCATACCTCAGAAGTGGATGACAATGCATGAAAATAGGAAAAAAGAAATTCTAGTTTAGAACCCGGGCCCCGATTTCGACAAGGGGCTCAGTAACTCCGGAACTTACACGAACAAAGACCACCTGTCGATAGCACGTGTCGAGTTGCGTTTACGTGTACAATTTCGTGGCTCTGGGGTCAAAGAGAGGCTCCTAGGTTATCATGTTTTTTTTTATTAATTCGCCTTCTTGTATGTCTGTCCGAGTGGAGTTTTGTAATTGATTTTAAACAAACTTCCCGTTATACTAGAGACTTGAAATTTGGACTATAGCTCAGAAGTGGATGGCAATGCATGAAAATGTTTATAAAAACATGGTACATTAAAAATTTTTTTATTAAGAAAATTTTTTGAAAATATAACGCTGTAGTAATGGCTATGGAGTTGCAAACAGGGGTAAAAAAACATGATTTAATATTCTTGATTGAAATACATGTTCTGGTGAAGTTTTTTCCTTGGGGGGGGGGGCATTTAAGTGATCTAGTTTAGGATGGACATATTTAAATTTTTGCATGAGGCCTTTCAGAGTCTGTACAAGAGGAAAATCTTGACATTAAATGAGACCTTTGAAGACCCTTAGAAAGGCTCTGTGAAACCCCAGGGGTCCACGGACCACAGTTTAAGAACCACTGCATTGCATGATGCACTGTGACTGTGTCGTTTCAAAACACAATTCGTAAGTTTTCCAATCGCTTTCTTTCATAACTTGATTGCAATAAGTACGTACGACTAACATATTTCCTATTTTCAACAATGTGAAAAGGAAACTTAAGTTTTCTATAAAACCTCTAAATCGATCTGTGGGATTTTTTATTAGTCAGAGGTTATGACACAGATCTCCGTAAACTTATTCAGAATTCTTTTTAAACCGTTGTAGTAAATTCTCTTTTCATCATTCCTCCGTGACTCATTTTGAATTCCTTTCCAATTTACGTTCATTTACGCTTAATAAAACGTGCCTGGTAGCGTGAGCGCAATGTGAACTCAGTCTGGGCGTCTTTACCGTTGTTAAGTCTTTTATTGGACATATCCTGATTTACATTTTCACTTCGGTGAAATCGATAGAGAATTGAAACCACTTTGAATGATGAACTATCCATGTGTGTGTGTGTGGAAATTGTTAAAGTCTCCAGTTTCCCGCAAATGTTGCGTCATCTTTTTTCTGTTGTATCAAATTCAAACTGTTTTTCTTATTCTTTATGGTTTTTTATTACTTTAAACTTCTGGATTCCGTCCAAAATGTTGTGTTCAGCTGATTACTGATGAAGGTTACCACAGTAAGTGTAAGTGGAACGGCATTCATGCAAATTTAATCCCGCGCGGAGTTCCTTCTTACCCTATTGTAAATTAGAAAAGTTTAGCATAAGGTCAGATCAAATGTCAGAATCTTTCTGCTTTTGTTGTTAAGTGTGAAATCTTTCGAGTTAAAAATACTCATACATTTTTCATTTTCTTATGCAATTTTTTTGCTCAGTTTTTTTGTTTGTTTTTGGAAGTTTTTCAGTTGAATCTTGGTACAACCTATGAAAAGTTTATATATGTTAAATCTGTCGCGAAAGTCCTAATCTCCTCGTTGGAATTTGGTTTTTAGGATTTTTTTCAGGTGTTGCCTACGTCACTTTGTTACGGCCGGAACCACAGATCTCGAATTTCGTAAAATTACAATATGTTTGAAAATTTCTTAGAGTTATGGAGGAATGAGTTGCTTAATGTTCAATAAATATCTGAAATATTTGACACCGCTAGAGCCATTACCCGCCCGCTTCGCTGGGTATTTCATAATGTTGTATGGAAACATACTGTTTATATACACATATCAAAGTCCTAGCAGTAAGCTTTCAATTGTATTAAAAAACGTTCTGAAACTCTCACCTTGATTTTTTTAAAAAAAAACACGACTTCTAAATAGTAATTTCTAAGATTGAAGTAGAATTATCTTTTAATCTCCCGTACCTCCCTCCCCTAAAGTAGATTTTCGCGAAACCCATTTTTAGTAGTTCTCTATTCAACAAAATAAACATGATTGCCAACTTTCAAGTCAAATCTCGGATTTCAATTCAACAAAAGAAACATGCGTATCAAATTTCGTTACTGTAGGTATAGTTGCTATAGAAAACGGGAATTTTAAAAAATATACCTTAGTAAATCCCCTCTCCTCCCCATCGGAGTCGATTTCTGTAAAATCTGTTCTTAATGGATATCTAACAAACAAATAAAAAAAAACATACTTACCAGATTTCAAGTATGTTGGTCTAACAGTTCAAAAACGTAAACTTTTATCTTTCTCGCCCCTTCACTCCTTATTACCCCTTGGGGGTCGATTTTCGCAAAACTCCTTTTATTGCGGACCTCTACTCCATGAAAGGAACGTGTCTGCCAAATTTCAAGTCTAGGCACTGGCGTAGCTAGTCCTGAGTGGGCCCTTTATCAGAATTATTTAGGGGCCGTCTTTTTGGAAATAATAGCTCTGTTAACGGGATTGTTGATAGCATTTTACGACTTTTTGCTTACACATGTTGGGGCCACATATCATTGATACGGTGGTAGCTACGCTCTTGAGTTTAGGTCTAATAGTTCAAAAACTGGAATATTTATCTTTAACACTCCTTAAACCTTAACAACGCCCCTTCCAGGTCGGTTTTCACAAAATTCATTGGTAGCGGATCTCTACTCCATAAAAGGAACATGCCTACTAAATTTCAAGTCTGTAAGTTTAATAGTTCCGGAGATATCGTGATGAGTGAGCGAGTAAATGAGTGAGTCGCTTTTCTCCTTTATATATATATATAGAGAGAGAGAGATTTGAAACTTTGCTCAATTTTCTTCTACCAAATAATAGATAAAAAAATTCCTATTTTTTTCCAATTCTAAAAGTGTAAAAATAATGTGAAAAACACAGATCAAATTCAAATACGAAAAAAAGTGAATCGTAACATACCAACATTTTTAAATAATTGAATTTCCCATGACTATAAAACTTTAAAACCTTTCAAGTCCAAAGTTCCCCTTCCACAGATTAGGCAGCTAAATGGTCACCGTTGCGAACTCGTACCCAGCGTCGTTGTTGAGTCGTGGGTTCAAGTCCTAATGCCATTAAATAACTGCCATTTAGTGGAGATGAGGCATTTTAAATCCAAAAAGTAGGCAAAAAATAAATAAATAAATAAATAAAATAAAATAAAATAAAAAAATGCTCACGCGCCTTGCAAAACGACAGTGGAATGTCAGTTAAATGTTATTCTTATCATTTGACCGTGGTTTGAAGTTCCGAGGCTCGTCGCCAGTACCCCACATTGATAAACTATTACAATTTTTTTTAAAATTTACCCCCCTCCCCCTAGTTCAAGGCTGTAATATTTTTCTAAGTTAAAATGATATAAAATTTGGTGTATAATATGCTGTTTATCAGTGGCGTAACGTCCATCAGCGTCCACCATTTAGCGTAGATGCCGAAAGAACGTTTTCGACACTGGTAATTTTTGCACAAAATTATGTTCCAGGCTTAATGACAGTACAATTGATGCATTATGTTTTTTAAAAACACTTTTAAAACATTTAACTTTTAAAACATAAAAAACATTTCAAAAATCTGTAATAGTACCACTTACTGAATAGTGATATTTGCACTTTTTTGTGATTTAAATAAATAAGATGTTCCTTTATTTATTTTTGCACTGTTATAATTTATAAGTTACAACTATTTCTTGTGATAATTACACTCTCTAATAAAACTGACAAGTAAAACAAAGAAACACCTGTGTTTTCTTTCTTTTTCTAAAATTTCTAATACCGGTCTTAAAACCAGTATCCCGGTATTAAGTTCTAAGAAATACCGAATACCGGTCTTGAACTTTTGGTCCGATATTGCAATCCCTAGTTACGACGTTTATTTACAGCCAATGATTTTTTTACATAGTAATTGCTACGGCTCATGTTAAGAATTTTTGTGCATAAGTTTCATAATGCTTCAGCATTGTATTTTTTTTTTTACTTAATGATTTTTAGACTTAAAAAAATAAAATCAAAATGTATTTTTGAATTTTTTTAGATTTGCGTTGCGTTTGCGTGTTTTTTTATGTTCAAAAATCATAACTCTATCTTCATTGACCGCAAAAAGTTATTTCTGAATGGTTAGTATTTCTATCTTGGAAATTTCCATTTATAATCTGTCGTTACTTTATTTCCATTGACTGATCATTAAGTTGAAACTTATCTGCGATGCAAAAGGATTAAAACTTAAACTGCCTTAGTGAACTTTCTTCGATTTAACGCGGCAGAAAGCATTGGCATCATGCCAGAAGATCGAATCAAAATTTTAAGTGCGAAATGGTGTGTACTTTCTGATACTTTCTTGGTTTAAATTTAGTTTTTATCCATGTTATATTACTGATAGTGTTTGTTTTCACATCTCGCATCTTTGAAAAGTAATTGTTAAATTATTTTATGTTTGGGGAAATTTTTGAAATTCCGAGTTGAAAAAATTATTTAATCGAATACGGATCTTTTTATATACATATCCCTATATATATTCGTTTATAGTACGAAAATTGGGGAAAATTCTCGCTCTCTTTTCGTTCTTTCATTGATTTTAATTATTAAATGGTTTTTTTTTTCATGGGGAAATGACTTTTTTTTTGTTTTACTTATTAAAAGAAAAGCCATTCGATTTGGGTTTTCCCAAGCATAAGTTTATTCAACTGAAAAGAACTGAAATTACTTTCTTTTAAAAATCATCACTATTAATTTTAAGGGAATGGAAGCTGAGTTATATCACTTGTTTTCTAACTTTTTTGTAATCAAACGAATATTTTTCTCGTAAAGGTTACAATTTTTTAAAATTAGTAATACTTTAATGAAGGAACTTGAATATTATTCTGGTTATTGTCAAATTTCCATGGATGATTACTATTGCTCCATATATGTACATGAAATTCGTATAACGTTATTTGTACATACCTTTTAATTTCGTAAGAATTATTATCTAATTGTTATCCCCTCCCCCTATTTTTAAATTATGCATTTGGGACAAAATAATGACGGTTTCAAGGGTAAAAATAATGATATTGATTAATCTTTCTGACTTCATAATTTTTTTTTTTACACATAGTTTTTTGCTGCTCGGTGGCTTGGAGGGTAGCGTGCCCGCCTCGAAAACCCAAAGCTGCAGGTTCGATCCCAGCTGAAGTCGACAGGTTTTCTGGATGTGAAAATCGTAGGCACGCATGTCATATGATTATGTGGCATGTAAAAGATCCCTTGAGTATCATTTTGGCTCTGGTACTCGTGTTAAAATTAAATCACGGCAATATTTAGCATCCGACAAGAGTGTGAATTAAATTAATTAAAGCGTCAAAATTTGGTAGCGAGAGTTACCTGTAAATGGTGCCACCACTGAAATAGCTCTCATACTTGGGGAACTTGTTGTGTCTGCAAAGGCTTGTATGCCAACATTGCAGCCCATTTGAAGAAATAAAATGTTCGTTCTAATGTAAAAATTAGGGTAAATATAGAACTTAAGGTACAAGAATCTGTGAAATAAGAAGAATTCCTTAACTTATTTTTTAAAAATAAACATTTAGATATTTAATTATTGTAAAATTATGTTGTTTGTGAAACCCAATCTTGCAAGTTATTACATCCGAAACATTTCTTTCCCCCTCCTTGTTGGAAAATGAAGAATTTGAATATTTCATTGATGCTATTGACAAAGAATATTTATTTTGCTCGTATTAGTCTCTTGAAAATTTATGAAAAAACTTTAGCGGGGGAGAGGAGGAGAATACATGGAAAAAGCTAAATTAGAAAAAATAAAGAGAAAATCTGAGTAAATTTGTAGTGATAAAAAAAAAAGAGAAAACCGGCGTATGTAAATATTTGTTGAAAACACTCACCATATTTCTATGCGTTTAATATTCTTCAACTTATGACTTGGACTCTCATATTGTGGATTTGCGTATTTATTTATTTATTACTTTTTTCTTGAAAGAAACAAAAAACGAGTGCTTTTGATAGATAGTTGATTATGTAATCTGTTAAATGCTCTTGCTCATTTAAGAATTCATTTTAATATGTTACAAAAAGTAACATATAAAATCTGTCTATTCATTTATATAAAAATGTTAAAATATTTAATTCTTTTATAGAACTACGAATTTTGCTAATCATTATTCCACTAAAATCGTGTATTTATTTCATTAAAAACGGGAAAAAAAGGATAATTTATTTTTCTTCTTACAGAAGGTCTATTATTTCAGTCACTTCTTGCCCTAGTCTTGAATTGTAATGCATGACGATAGGATCTTAAAGTCCATTACATTCAGAATGACAAAGGATTATTTGTCCGGAAATTAAACACAAGTGTGTAAAATTCTTAGAAAACTTGAGCTGACATTACGTTGTTCCAGCTGCCTGCATTATTCTTCTCTAAAGCTTTTCTTTTCTTCTTTTTTTGCTTTCGTTACTACTGCTTACATGCTGTGGTATAGTTTCAGAAAATCGTTTGGATTTTCAGGGCTGTCGAGATTAACTAGCGGTCAGGCACGATTTTAAAATTATATAACAGTATTTCTTACGCAAAATTCGCCGATAGTATTTTCGTTTTTGCGAAGATTAATTCTGACATATTTATACAAAAATAAACTATACCAATACTTTGAATTAATTATTAATAATTTAACAGTATTTTAAATCATTATTCTTGGTGCAGTCTTTTCTTTTAAATTAAAAATTTAATTATTCTTGAAAATTAATTTCATTCGTTTTTGTGATTTTTTTAATTTTATATATTAATATGATTCTTCATATATTTTGTTTTCCTTAGAAATATAAAATTCACTACTACGTATATTCGACGATTTGCTTTTTTATTTAAAATTTTTGTACAATTTGATTATTTCATTTAAATTATGAGGAAATATTTTTTTATTGCGAGCAACAGAAAAAATATCCTTTAGGATGTCCTTTATTTAAGAAATTTAAATGCATATTTTATCTTTTTAAAATTTAATGTATGTATGTATATTGACAGATTTTTATCTAGTATCACATTAGTGACTTGGTGGCAGCGTTCATTGACCCATTCCTGATTTTATTTAAAACTTTTGCGCGCGTGTGTGGGAAAACTGGGGATGTGTTTTATACGATAAACCAAACTTCGGCATCCTCAAATGTTGAATATTAGCGAACACGTTATCAGCTCTGACGTCTTATCATGCATCTGCGGCTCGAAATTACGAGATACGTCATGACAGGTTATTGTGTATCACTGGTGGGACTTAAATTTAAAAAAAATTGTTTTTATTGGAAAATTTATTTTCCAGATTGGATATATCAAGAAAAATCGGTTTGGATTTCTGTATGGATAAAAATGATAATGATATTGCTTTTAATGTGTTATATCATACGTATTATCATTATAAATATTGGATTATTCAAAATTCCTTCCAGGATTTCGAATCGCTGTAATAAAAAAAATCAAGACAAATAAAGCAAACGAGAACATTTGGAAGAGTACAGAAACAATTCAAGTTTTATTTACATATATTACCGTTGTTATATGTATTTAAACTTAGGTTACATGGCATTTATTAATGCGGTATAATCCAGTTCCTGCTACACTCCATTGAACATGGTATTATCAATTTTATTGACAGTATGTGTTATCCTTTTCGTACCGCCTTTGTCACGTGTCATAACAGAACTGCATAAAAGGTTAACGCGTGCTGTCAATAATGTTGATAGTACCATGTTCAATGGAGTGTAGCAGGAACTGCACTATATAGCATTGATGTATGCCGTGCAACCGAAGTTTCACACATAGAACACGGGCAAAATATGTAAATAAAAGTTGGAATGTTTCTTTATTCTTTAAAAGGTTCTTTTTTTGTTGTATTCGTTTTAGTTTTTTTCTTGTACCTCTTGGAAACCCGGGAGAGAATTATGAATAATTCTGTACAACTTGTGACAGTAATCATTGTATGAAGCTTTGTTAGGCCGTCTTCATGCAGTTATTGAAGAAATGGGCAGAATTATTGACGCTCTCAAATCTCCAAAACTTGCAACAACAGCACCTCATAGCGAGAATCTTTAGACCTCGTCTTTGTAACTAAATTTGAAAAACTTATACCTTTTGATAAACAATTCAGTTTACTTATCCATGTAAAATGCATTCTCAAGTCCAGTGGTGCACTCTCCATCAACCCGAACCACTTCTTTAGAAATAGGTGACCGAAAAGAAAACATTCGAGAATCTATTGGACCTCGGGAAGAGACAGGCCATGGCCCGAAAAAATATTGTCTTTGAAACACAATGACATTTCATCGATTAGTTCCAGTAGCTCGGAAATGGAATAAAATGGTTCAGTTTTTTGTATGCAAATTTTATACTGGGCTTCCGAACCAGAATTTACGATTCTTATCACCTTTGAATCTATTCTCGTCTCGTTTTTTTTTTTTAAATCTAAGAGTTTTCTTTTTTCTCTCTCTTCATATTTTTATTCTCTGTGAAGGTGACTGGAAATGATTGGTAGCTAAATCGTGTTGACTTTCGGATGATTTCACCTGTCGCTGGTGTTTTATTTGTTTAGTCTGGGTTGAGGAGGCGTAGCGGAACTAAACGCAAGTCCATCAATGGTGGTAATGTTTATATGTATTTATGTATTGGAGTTATAAAATAAGATTTAAAGGACTGATTGGTTGGCGCACATCATTATAAACATTAAATGTAATTGTCTTGTCGAGAAGTATCTCTATTAAATGCATTACTAAATATGAATAGAAATAGCGAAAGCACTTTAAAGGTAGTATGACATTGAAAACATTTGCGAGTGGAATGAAATGCCGTAAAAAAACTAACTGTATGCGTTGTAAATATTTGGAAAAGCGAACAGGTGTAAGTTGAAAATATTCTTACGCGTACCTAACAATATCTTCAAAAGAAAAAAAAAATGACATTGATCTAGTTTATTTTCTTGCTATTTACGCTTCTTTCAGGTTCAATTTTTTAAGAAGAAAAATAAAATATAAATATTTTTAGAAGTATTATATCTGAGAAAGAGAGATTTGAGTGAAAAGCTTCATGTGTTGTGTTTTGAATTAAATTCTTAATAAGTAAATAATAAATTTGATATATACAAGTGAAATGTTACTAATAAGTTAGCAGTTATGATAAATGTTATTGTATTTCTTGATTATCCGAAACAATAAAATATTTACTTTCTTTATTAGCAATTAGATAATTTTTTCATTTAGAATCGGAGCATTTTATAAAATGCATATTCTATTATTGTAATAGTTCGTACACAAAATAAAATATGCATAAATTGCTCAATTGTATTCAAAAGATATTGATATTTGTAAGAGTTTAAGATAATATTTAAATACTTTTAATGTGTTGAAATCAGTTACATGTACTGACTTTCTGTGTATTATTATTTACCTATGAATTGTATAAAATGAATTCAGAAATAGTAATTCGTGATTCATAGTGATCGTTTTCATTGTGTTAAGTGAAAAATAAGCGAATCGATATGAAAAAAATATATTAAAAAACTTTTTAGATATCAAGAAATGGAATAGTAATCAAAAATGATTATTGTAATTGATTTAGGTATATCATTGCATTAATTAAATACTACTTAATTTGTATTGTCAAAATGTATAATTTTACCGATGAGATGGTGTCGTTTCTGACTAAAAAAATAAATTTGTTTTCTGAATCTGTTGATTTTGGCTAGATGTCAAAATACATTATTACCGAAAGACAAACAACAAATACTGAGACGCATAATTCGATTCAAATCCAACTCTAGAATCGATGGCAATCTTCATACAATCATGCTTCATACTGCCATCGCTCGAGCAATTTTTGTAGTTTATGTTCCCACATTGTTAGGACACTGGCATTGTCTTGCCAGCGAAAGATGCTCGAAGAAATCTTTCAAGATTATATTTTATGCTGAAATCTATGTAAGGTGCAAGCAGATGTATTTTCTTAAGTTCCTTAGACAGTATTTGAAAGCGAGAAATGTTTGCATGAGTTAATAGGTTTTGCTCAATTGTAAACTGTCTACTTGCGTGAAGTGTGTTGTATAAATCATATGGAAATTGGGAGAGATTGCTAAAAATTGTGAATCTTAGTATTAGGTTTGCTAAATTCTTTTATTCTTAGTTATCCATATTTATAATATGAATTTGTGGGTTGATATTATAAGAATAATGGGGCAAAAACAGCTTTGTATGTTATTTTTAAAAAAAAAGAAAATGTAGAATTTTTGTATTTGTGTAGTGATTGTTTATGTTCACTGCGCAGTATCTATTTTGTCTGCTTTCCACGTGTGAAGGAAAGAATGACCCATTTATCTTTTATTTGACAATGATCGAATAAATTAGAACGTTGAAAAAGCTGCCTTAAAAAAATCAAGGCATGAAAGTCAATTGAGGATGGAGCTCATTTACAAGGAAAAAATTATAGGATTTGATATCGGTAATTCCTATTTAGATATACTACACAATTATCAATTTATTTGCATGCCGCATCATTGATTAGATTGTGTTGGAATTTTTCTGATTTATCTTTAAATCATAGTAATTTGACCAATTCGTAGTGAAACATCTTTGTCGAGATATTCTTTGAAGTCTGCGATTTTTTTAACATGAAGTTACATTATTGCAGATACATAAAAAAACGTACTGCAATTGTAAAAATGTATTGTGTAAGTATAGGCTTTCGGATTATTACCTGCTTCACATGCATGGGTTCGAGTTTTAAATTCACATGAGACCATTGTGTAAATAGTAAAAATAGCTGTACACAAATTTTTTTTAGTTACGTAAAGTCCCGCGGCTTGATGTGTTCAGTGAAGTAAATAGTTCAGAATTGGTCTTGTCCTCTGAATGGAATTAAGAATTTCTAGGTCCATGAGCACCTTTTGTTCATTGTAATGTTCTTAAGATTCATTGAGTAAATAAAAGCAAAAACATGTCAGACCAAATATTTTTCTTCGGAGTAAAGATTCCATGTTTATCTCCTGTATTATAAATGGAAATAATTTACCGTATGTGTGTCCCACCGTATAACGCGCATCTATACTTACAAACTGCATTTTTTAAGTTTTAGGAATATTTGCCGTATGACACGCATCTTATTTTTACGACATAACATAAAATCTACATGTGTGCATGGTCTTATCTTTAAAAGTTTAGAAATAGTGTAGGAATGGATAGTAAAAACACAGAATAAAATTAAATCTGACATCATTAAAAAGTCATTCAAAAATGTAGTACATCAATAATATCAATATGGAGCGCGCGCGCGCAGGAGAGAATTGTTCAGTGATGGTGAAAATGAAATAGAATTCGATGAAAAGCATGAAGATATAACGGACGACGAATAAGTTAATTTTTTCATATAATCCTATAACGAAAGTTCATAACGTATACTATTTCTTTTAAATCAGCAATATTTAGATATGTATAGAAATCTAATTTTTTTTGTGCTTATCTTTGTTCCTTATTTTTAAAGCTATCATATTTATAACCGCTGTATGATCCGCGCCCGTAAATTTTGATCTTTTTTATTTATTTATTATTTGTGTGTGTGTGTGTGTTAAAAGTGCTCTTTATACGCCTGGAATATACAGTAGATACAACTGGGAGAAATTCTGTGTTCGTTTTACTTATGAATCTACTACTTTTGTAAAATTTGCCTCTTCATAACGTTTAAAGAATCATTTACAGTAAATTGAAAACTAATAGAGCCTCCTTGTATGGTGATGCAGCTGTGGGTAAAAGCTGGAATGTCTTGCTCAACTAAAGTAGTAGTCTCCAGCTCCTTGCCTCGATATGTTGGATTTGCTTGCTTTCGTTTGCTTACTGGACATGCTTATTTGCTGAAGTTTTTTCCCCTTCTCATTGGAGTCAAGGATTCGGCTTGTTGCCCTCTGTGCCACCAGGGTGACATAGATGGTGACCACCTCAGGCACTGATCTATTGCTTTAAAGTTTCTTGAAGACAACTCTCGGACGCTAATTTTAATTCTTTTTATGCTTCATCATCACTTTATTGGGCTGCTCGTCAACGAATGGCAGAAATGGCGAAGGATTAAAAAAAAAACTTTTGTAAAATCCCCAGAATCTATTCTTTTTTCTTCAACTAAATAACACTTAAAATTTCTTCAAGAACTGATTTCAGATGGAGATAAGGGGGTAGTCTAATGGTTATGCTCTTCGTCTCCAGGGATTCAAATTTCTGATTCTACTCGAAATCGATGTCCGGAATTTCAAAACTGCCCAACAGATTGTATTGAACTACATCTCAAAGTCCTCGCGCAACATGGAAATGGAAAATGAGATTGAGATGTTATCCTCGGCTTCTTTTAAAGTTACAAAACCCATAATTTACAGCCTTCATGTAGTTCTAAATCAAATGTATTTTTGAGCCCTTAATTTCAACGCAATTTTGAGTGCGTCATAGATCTTACCTATACTCAGAAATAAGTTGGCTTTAATAAGTAGCCACCTAGTATTTGAGATTTGGTGCTCAAAATCCCATTTTAGTGAAGATTGTGCGAAATAACGAATAAAAATAAATCACAACTGGCATAAAAGTCAACTTTTTAAAATCTAGTGTGGAAGTATGGAGAAGGATACTAAAATTTTGGTGTTACTTTATAGATTGAAATTTAAAAGAATATTTATGATCATTTGCCTGCTCTCTTAAGTGCGATGTTAATGTAACGAAACTAAGCTGTTTAATATTATCTTCTATTATGTAGCAAATCGTTTTCCTACTTTTCTATGCACGATTCTTTGCATAGAGAATGTGAATTTAATGATATTTCTCATTATACTTTTTTGAATAGCCGAGTTGTTGCATCATTTAATGACATTTTTATTTTTACACTCGAACATTTTAAATCACGCTCTAGTGAACATTTATTAGAATGTTTTGAAACAAGAATTTCCTATGTTAAAAATCACAGATAAAATTTTGCACTTTTCGAACCATAGAGCGGCAAAAATTATTCTTCGTCCTAACATCATTAATTTCCTGAACACCATTTAGTCAATTTAGATTTCCATTATCGTTGAGTTTACCTTTGTGTCATTATCGTTACCTATAATCGTTAATCTTTTAAGAGTCTTTCTTAAAAATTGAAAAAAAGCTTTCATACAGTGAAGATATAAGATAGTGAATTATTGAGCTGTGTAAGGTGACAACACAGACTCAATTCATTCGTGCCTCTCTCTCTCTCATGATTTATTCACCCAATATCTCTTACTTCCCAGCAATTGACAAGGGATATGAGCAAGCTATTTCGGAATCCATCAGCATGTATGTGTTACGGAGACGTACTCGGGTGTCTACAAAAATATCGAGCCATTCGTACCATTGGTATTCTCTTTCGATCTCTGCATCGCTCTTGTGTCACGAATTGATACCTTGTATTCTCTTGTATCTGAGGGATCGTGTCGTTATTGCGTTTTGTTTACTTTGTGATCATTTCTGTTTTGCATGTGAGATTGATGTTTGAATGTAAGGAATGTTTCTAGTTGAATTATCGCGGTCTTTTAATGACGGATTTTTTTTCATTTATTTGCAGCCCCTAGTAAGGTAAAAATGTTTCAAGAATAGTGTGAAGGAGTTGTTTGTTTTTAATGATCGAGTTTTTTGCATTTTCTTTTGTTTCTAGGCTGTTGCTGTATGTTAATCATTAGTTCATGTTATGTTTTATCATTTATTTTAGTACCTAAGGAACTAAATTAAGACGTAGAATCTTTTTTTATTATTTTCGAATTTTTTTCCCTCATGTGTGAAAATGGATTGTATTTTAATATTTCGTAATTGTCTCATTATTTTTTAAAATCGCGTTATATCATTTTCATTACTATAGATCGGTTTGCAGTAGTATTAAAAATACATATATACAAAGTGATATTTGATATTGTTATATTATGGTTGGATTTGATGGAAAAATATTTGTTTATACTTGGATTTGATGGAAAATTTTCTGAAATATATTCATACATACACACATTTTGATAAATTATAAATAATTTTATAAGTATTTAAAACTTTCAAGTTTGGTTAGAATGCGGCTAGTAGATTGGAATATTCTGGATTTTATTAATAACTCCTGCAATTGGGTAGTGAAGTTGCACGGGTTTAAATTTTAAATTCTATTTTAACTTGTGGATTAAGCTTTCTTGCTCATATTTGATCTTTTTAGCGAATGGCCTTATATAATTTAGAACTATCGTCAAGTAAAGAGGAGACATCTGAATTGGCATCTATCTTTCCAAACTCTCACATCATGCTAACTTGAACGTAAATCCTCTTCGAATTGAATGCGCATCAGCCTCGTTACACGACAAGTCTTTAATGGTATCAGGGCTCGATTCTAGGACTCCGTTAAAACAACACGAGGAATGAGCATTCGGTTATCAGAAACTCTTACCTGACATGAAAGTTTGGAGAATGGTGCACTACATCTGATATTACCTAAGATTCAGTATTATTGTTGGCAATAATCCATTTTCTGGTTTCACATTAAAATAAAATAAAGCTGTAGAGAGACACTATATGATAGCTGGGGGAAAAAATGAAAGAAATCGCCAGTATTAATATCAATTGTACTTTTATTCTTGAAAAGCTGTTCAAATAGTTTTTTCTAAAGATAATTTTAGGGAAAAAGTTTGCCGATAGCCTTAATGTAGCTCCAAAATGCGACGCTAATAAATGATCGATCAATCATTAGGAAAATTTTTTGACCAATTTCACCTTAAATTAACTCTGTGATTTTTTTTTATATTATTCTTGACTTCTATAATTTTCTATCATTTTTAACAGTTGACTTCTAAAGCAGGGTTCTTAAACCTTTCGTGCTCGAAAACCAAATTAATAAATTTACAATGATCCACTGGCCACATCAATAAATTCATAGTGATCCGCGCGGGCCACACGACTGTCAAAAAAATATTGTAGTCAAGAAAATTTATATAAAAAAGGGAGGTTTGTTTTACAAGACTACAACTGATTCTAAGGGAAAAGATGGTGTTTGTATATATATAAAAAAAAAAAAAAAATAAAAAATATAATATATAAGAGAGAGAAGAGATTTATGGAAGTAGAAATAAAAAATACTTTGCAAGGATAAGAGTCCACTTTTTTCTGAGATTTTATGCACTGTCAGGTTTTTTATGCTTAAGATTATTTAAAATACAGTGAAATTTTTGAAAAATTCGTCATTTTCACAAAATTTTATCTCAAATGGATATCAAACACATCAGGTTGAAGACCCCTAACCTAAAGTATATGATTCATTCTGTAAGAGCTAGTTATACCATGTCATACATAACTGCCAAATAATAATTTCAAGAATAGATTAAATTCTGTTCATCAATTTCTACCTTCTTCGGCATCTACATGCAGAGAAAATACACTTATAGAAATAAGAGATTATTTAATGCTGTATTTTGATTTGAATGTTTTTTCTACCTCTAAATCCTTGCTTACTAGTTAAGAATAGCATCACACACACTATGAGAAGGCATCAGGTAACAAGAGTTTTAATTAAAAATTTTATTCATCTTTGACAATTATTTAGTTATATAGTTAAAATATATATATATTTTTCTGTTTATTATTTATATAAATTGTTCCGATACTAATAAACTCTAATTTGGATTATTTCTTTAAGTGCTATTTTTCTGAAAATTTCATCTTTAGCTATTCTCTCTCTCTCTTTTGAATTAAAATTCCTTACCTTAAAATTCAGTTATATTAAAATTTAGATAAATGAATTTTCCGAGCCTTGTTGAATCACAATATGAAGATGTTTATCCAAACTTATCTAGTGTATTTAATAGTAACTGTGCCCCCCATTAAAAACTATATAAATTATTAATTCTGATTCTAAATTATAATTTACTTTCATAAAATTTTATGCCTAAAACTTGTGCATTATGTAAAGTGTTCTTTTATTTTTTTTTCTTTTACACTTTAATTTTTAAAGTAATTTTAAAAATTGAATTTTTGTTCCAAAAGGCTTAGTTAAAAAACAATTTGTCTCTTTCACTTTGCGTAACTCAGTTAACTCACTAGTTATATCAATGAAACAAAATCATTTCATCTTTTAAATTTCTTACCATAATGAACTGTGTTACATTTCTTTTGATGGATTTTCTAACTTCTAAATAAATTTTAAAGAAACCTAGTTAGATAAACAATATTTTAACATAATTTTCAGCTTTTCAAATGGATTCAAAGAGTATTAAAATAATACTCAATCACTATCTGCCTCTTCAAAAAAATAATGATACCTTATAATAAGATCATCAAGTTCTGGGTACTATGTGGAAGCACCCCATTTAGCCTGAGAGTAAAGAAAAACATTTCTTTGTATCATTCATCATTTTATTCCTCCTCCTCAAGATGAGAAGAAAAGTGCCGAGAATATGTTTTGTAGCAAGAAAATGAAAAGATTGAATAGGATTTCGGAAGTACATTACGTTTTCAAAATTGACTCCGGTTAAATCTTTTTCTAGCCGTCTTGCATTACGTAAGAGTTTCAAGTGATATGCAATTGTATGATGGTGCATTTTAGTGTGAAAAATCCATTACGGAGTCGTAAAAAATATGTCTGCTTTGTTTTTTTTTGTTAATGCATGTAAAAACGCTTTGCATTTTGGAAATGATTTTCTTCCACTTGAGTTAAGTTTCATTTTGTTTTAAAGTTCCATCTCCGCTCGTATCTAGATGCTGCTTTATTTGTATTTCTAACAAAAATGGATTTTGTGTTTCCGTTACTTGTTTCGTTTATTTATTATATTTCCGATTTTATCCCGATTTGAATAAAGTTTGATAAATATTTTGATTCTTTGGACAGGTTTCATTTCATTTTCAGTTCGCTTTTTAAAAATTTAAATCGCATGTTTTTTAAAAACCTTTATTTTTCGCTTATTTAAAATCTGCATTACAATAAAATATCCTATCTAGGATATACACAATCACCATATTTATACGAATCTAAGCCTCCTTCAATTCTAAACCGCACCTCAAATTTTCCACACATTTTTGTAAAAAATTAAATAATAGTATTAAATGGGCTTTTTTTTTTTTTATCAAACTCCAATATTTGCGAAATTAAAAAAAAATAATAAAACGAGAAGCGAATTATTAATTTGCTAAACTTTTCAATTCATATGTGAACCTGTAATTAGTGTAAAAGGGGTGAAAACTCAAATTTCCCCATCCTTCCAATGATTTTTTTTTTGCCTCCGATTCTAAGCTGCACCCGATTTTCAATGGCATTAGCATTGGAAAAAGAGTGTGGCTTTGATTCGAATAAACACAATATATGCTGTCGTATGTGTTAGGCTCATGAGAAAAGTGTACAATTGTTCGAAATACATCAAGATCTTAATCAAAGATATGAACAAAAAAGATGGAAAATTTTAAACGATGTCTAATAACAGAATAAAGTTAAAAATATTCGCAGCCAATTTTTGTTTACTTCTGATTTATGAGTTGCAGTAAATTTTTGAATTTACATGCATCTAATTTCATGTTTTGTACGCATTAAAATTCTGCTAATATTTGATCACTTCGGATAATGAAATATATATTAATGTAAGATTTGTTAGAATATAAAAATTGATATTTTTTTGCATTAAAGTATATTTTATTGGTGGACTTTTTGGAACGTTATAAGGTTATATATATTAAATGTTTGAACGGGTAATACTATTTTGAAGACATTGAAAATAGTGCATTAAATGTGTAAATGTTGGGTAAAAAGATGAGTATTATTTAAGCCTTGTGTTCACAATTCTTGGAAATTCATTTTAATTCAAATTAGAATTGAAAAAAAAAATGACCTTTCTTTAGACAATATAAGCAAAAATAAATGTTTAATTAGAAAATACATCTATAATGTATTATAAATACATTAATAAATACATTCTACATTAATACATTAATAATACAAAAATTAAGTAATACATTCATAAATACATTCTACACGACTAAAATGGATTGTTTAAAACAAATTATATAGATGAAATGACAATTTTATATTTTTGGTTTTTATATAAATGAAAAGTTAATGGGGGGGGGCAAACTTTCCACGTTTTGTTTGGGAAATCACATTGTTACGTAGATCGGTTTTCGAGGATTTTATGCTATTAGTCTCAAAGAGCAAAACCGTTCTTTAAGAGTGATGAAAATTTATTGTGGAAAAGCAGTCCTTAGAAATACAGGATACAGCAGCAAAATTTGCAAAATAAATCACAGAAGGCCTTCACACCTCCTACAGCGCTCAGACACAACTATCTGTGTCTAAAAATACAAATACGTAATGATTCTGATTATTAACAATCACTCGCTCTCTCGATCGTGACAACTAATCGCTAATCGACTCTTCAACGGTCAAAACAATATACTCAATTCCAGCGAGTGACTCCAAATTAAAGGCTGCAAAGATCTTTTTTAAATGCTTACGTCACAGATCGTGATATTGATAGATTCTCCGGTAATTATCAGAAGCATCCATATGGTCCCCAATTTCCCCAAAAGGATGCCAACTTGGCTCTATCGCCAACATTTCGCCAAGTTTCCATTGAATCGCCATTATAATGTATGGAACGGCGTTGCTAGCGAATATTACAATTTTAGCACAAAATAAATACAACGGAATGTAATATTAAATTATTACACATTCAGATATAAATTATTTACACTATTTTAAGCATTCATTACACAAAATTCGTAAAAATATTAAATGTTTTAAATTCAATTAGATCGATTCTTGCATTATCAATTATAAACCATTTTTCAAAATGAAACTTTTTTTGAAAGATAGTTAGATTCAAATGAAATGAAATTCGTCCCCAGAAATCAAAGTAAATTCTAATAACAATTTATTTCCCCCAAAAAAACGATGAAAGTTTTATTATATCTTCAAAGAAAATCAAATTACTTGGTAAATGGCAGCTTGGAAAAATCCATTTCTGTCGATAATTGTGTTATTTTTATAACTCCGATGTGAATTTAAAATACATTAAATAAAAATACATTTTGTCTCTTGTAAATCAATTATATAAACTTAATAAAGACACGTAGAGTACACACTTCAATAGACGTCTTCTCTAACTTGTTACAATATTCTAAAAACACGAAGGGCGTTTCAAGCGTTCAATTTATAATTTCTTTCATTTTAAACATGTTGTTATACATTAAATAACAGTGACATGTGATACGTAATAACAGAAGAGCAATACACTAAAATATTAAGGAAAAAAAATGCTTCAGAAATATAAAAAAAGAATGCGATTAAAGTAATTGATTTTGAACGACAGAAGCACATAAATGAAGCAATTAAATGATATGCGTTATTTTATAATCGTTTTGCGAGCATAAAGTTGCAAGAATTCCAGAAATAGAGTTTTCATAAAGTAACGAGTTTCTTTAATATGAAATTGAGTTCACAATGCAGTAATCCATCATATCGCAAAGATATGACAACAATATGAAATATTCGAAAAATGAAATCCAATAATAACCATTATATGAAAACTCACAGGAAATTATATTTATCGATTTAAGTAGCTCGTTCAAAATCTTTATTAGAAAAGAATCAAAGATTGTTTACTCTCCAGATATTTTTAACGAATTTCATAGTTGTGTGTACGATAATTTTTTTTTAAAGAAAAGGTTTGTACTTGCTTATTATATGGGCGATCATTTTCGTTAGATTAAAATCTCTAGCCAATTTAAAAAAATGTCGCCAAATGCTATCGTCGTTATTATTATTAATTATTCTTTTTTTTTTGTCGTGATGGTTGCTTGGAATTATTTAACTTTTCGAATTTTAGTAAACTCGGCCACATTTTTATAAAAAATCAGCGCATAAGATTAAAATTTTAAAATAGAATTGTGTATAATTAAAGCAATATTACTTAATTGTGTATCTTTGATCACCTTACACTTTTTCACATTTGTTATGTTCGAATTTTACTGATTTATCATTTTAAATATTTTATAATCTATACAAAATATGCAAAATATTGCATCTAAACTATGTAAGAAAACGTATAATGTTCGTGTAACGTATATAATATAATTCTTTGCTTAATGTTTTCATTTGTATGCAAAGTAAAAAAAAACAAAACATAAGTATTATATAAGTATATAGCCTGGAAAAAGCTTTTGTGTATGTGAAATAATTACCCCCCCCCCCCCCTCTAATTTTGGTTAAGTTTCAAACATAGACAACAACATTTTTCTTTTTACTCTTATCGAGTTATTAAAGAAATTGTATTTTTGTAAGGAAAAGAAATTATTTCATCTAGGAAAAGGTGATTTTTTTTTATTTTAAATGTTACACTTTTTTTTAGACATTTTGCTTGCTAATATTCAAAATACATTGGTTTTTTAAATACTTTACTACACTGTATTAAATTTGTTTATCAAAATATGATTTACTCAATTTTCCCCCAGATAGTATTTTAATAAAAATTTTTTCCAGCATTTAAACAATCATGTATCATTTGTGAAAGTTAAAAATCAAAGAGATATTCTTTTTAATATTCAATTAGGTAACTGTTTATTTCAGTCCTTTTCGTCGAGTTATGTTCTTTTGCGCACATCTGTGTAACCTTAATTTTTAATTGCATAGCTTATAATTTATTGCTTTTTATAATTTTATTTTAGTCTTCAACATTTTCGTAGATAGAAAATTTTGCCTAATACAGCATCATCCCGTAATCTCGGTCTGATGTAGACCGAAGGGTGGTCGAGTTTCTGAAAATGCCGGTTTATCGAGAATGGAATTGAAAAAGAATAAGTATGAGTGTTTTCTCAGAAAATATTGTATATATTGTTTGCTTGAGAGTACAACAGAAAATAAACTGCTTAAATACCCTTAAACAAAGGAAAGTACTTTCTTTATGAAGACAGCATTTCCTACATGGAATTGAAAATTAATGAATACATAGTATACACAGTAATTAATCTGATAAGACGCACCTCGCAAAATACTTTATGAAGGCTTAAAGCTGTCTATAATGAAAATTAAGTAGCCAACTTTGCTCAAACTGGCTACTTTTTTACCATGTTTTATTAATTCGCTTTCTTGTCTGTCCGGGTGGAATTTGTAATGATTTAAACATCAGACTTAATTACATAATTCGATGATGGAGCATGATGAATAATCTATAAAGATTTTGTCGGTTTTTGTTTTATTCTGGCTATATTTGCTGCATAAGTAAATGACAATGCAGAAAATGGTTATGAAAATATACATAACAATTTTATGAAGAAATTATTTAAAAAAAAGAAATGCGTTGTGTCCTGTTGTTCATTCTGCGCTATGTATTTTGCTGCTCATACGTAGACATGAAGACAGTAAGTCATTACGCACTTTCATACTTTTTGAAATTTTTTTACTAACTTGTGACAGCAGCACATAATTTTCTGCATCAGACATAATGTTTTCCTGGGTATCGTTCTGGAATGCGAGTCCTTGAATGAGTCTGCAGGGGGGGGGGCGACCTGCAAGGATGTGACCGAGTTATCCGGACTGCCGGTTTATTCGGCGAGTTTTCGGGACTATACTGTATATGCATGCGTTTTGCTATTAATCGTTACGTATAAGTATTTATATGGATAATAATCTCTGTGTTATAAATTAGTTTCTTAAAAAATTAGAGGATTTGATAGAATATTACAAATTGTATTGAACATACCACGATATCAGATCAATATTAATCATGCTGTCTATAATGCTATCTAAAGTTGCCTGGAGCCAACATTTCTAAAAAGACCCCCCCCCCCCCACTTCTCATAACTTTTTCTTTTATCCTTTCTTTCTCCGGAAAAAAAGTGATTCGGCAATCTCTTGGTCTGATAATAAAGTCACGAAAGAAATTTTAGAGGGGGAGGGACAAAAGAGAAAAGTATATTGGTGGCTGCAGATATGAACTATGTCATAAAAACTTCGCCTTTCTATTCTTCCGAACTGGATTTGTTGGTCAAGCATTTCTATACACCCACGAGGATCGCTTCTCCTGATATTGCTTCGTCCAGAAAAGTTAGCGAGCTATATTTATTCTCGTCCAGGGTTTCCTTCACAGATGTTTCGCTGACCCAAGATTATACCCTTTCCGGATTTAGACCTTTCCTTTCCATTGATTTTTTTTTCTTTCTTTATTAATACGTGTGCGTAAACAACTATCCTAGAAGCATCCCTGGACTGCATCAAAAAGGAATATTTTTAACGCCTTATCTCTGAATAAAACTACTATCTGGGAATGAAGTGATGGGAGGGAGTGTTCAGTATTTTTTATACAATGACGCAAAACAGTTCTTATTTGTATATGTGTGGTTTTTACATGTTGGCAAAACGTCTTGTGTTTCGGACAGGGTTTCCATTAGGTTTTGACTATGAAACATAAATGGGCTGTAAATGACAAGACAGTGAAAATGCAAAAATAGAGAAATTAAATATGCCAACAGCGTTTTTTGTTACCTTTTTTGATTTCAATAGCCCTGACTGCACAATTTGAGAATTTTTCTTTCTTTCCTTTTTAGAAAAACTGTATGATTTAATTTATCATATTTTGTTCAAGTGTGATGTTGTTTGTCAGTACTAAAATTATTTTACAAATATATTTTTCTAAGAAGTGACATTTTTTGTTTAATTTGATGTATTTTGATATGTTTTACTAACTCAAAAGATAATGTGAAGCATAGATTAATAAATAAACGTTACATTACATTACTTTCATTAAACTTACACTAGCTTTCAAAAGTTAAATATGCAATGTAAATTTTCAATTTGAGTGACTGTAGGTATAAGTTGCATTCAATTACAATTTATTGTGCGTACATTAGCAGATTAGAAAATCGTTGCAGACACCAGCTTTTTGAAATGTTTGAGGTGGTGCATTTAAATGTTGATTAGAAGTGCTTTTATGTGTGTGCTATAGATCTATTTTCGAAGATATTCGTATTTCTGTGGTTGAAAGAAATTTATGAGTGACAGTGACGAAAGAAGTGGCTGAAAGAAGAATAGGCGTATTGTTGGATGCATTGAAGCAAGACAGTCAGTCGAAGATGTCGTTCTTTTCTTTAACATTCAGCATTGGGTTTTCGATCGATTATGGTAACGATTCAATGTAAGTTGAATAGTTGTTCGGAGACCTTGCGTGATTATCCTAGGGTTCCAACATCTTCTAATTATTAGTATGTTGCTATGATAGCGAAGTTGAATCGACGAATGATCTCCACAATTCTTACAAAAATAATCACAGCGTCATTTGGTTAGACGGGGCAGTGCATCAAAGTTTCTATGTGAAAGGATTTGACGCCTGAGTAGCACCATTTTGTGTTTCTCTTAACTGTCTAATTCAGTTTAGAAGGTGAAAGTAGTGTCTTGTGTGAACTGGACTGTCTCAGATTGATGCAATTTCGTATTCGTGAACGAGTCTAGATTTGATTTAGAAAAAGATGATTAATGTATAAAAGTCTGGAGAGAAATAGGTGTGTGCACAATCAGGCCAAAGACGTCTCATCGAACATTACACCTTTAAAGATTGCAACGTCATGATGTGAGCTGAAATTTCGATGGAATAATGCGCTGAAGTGCACCTGTTTAAAGGCGATTTTGTGACGTTTTCGTGATAGCGAGATGAAGTCCTGCACCCTATTGTGAGTTTCCATATTCCGTAGCAATCGGTCTTAATGTTCTGCCTATGGATAATTATATATACCCTCTTCCATAGATTCAACATTGTTGGCGAATACCTGGAGAGTAAAGGTATTTTTTTGTCTAGAGTCACCAGCGTATTTTCCTAACCTTAATCATATCACGTGTTGTTTCTGAATTAATACCTCCTACAGTTATTCCCAAAGAGTTGGAAATTGACCTAGTGGAGGAAAGGCCATTGAGCGCTTCTGCAGTTGTTGATTTCCTCTCTGAAACCGTGGACAACTGCTGTAAAGTTTGTGTGAAGATCCAGGGCAGTTAAATACCTTATTAATGTTTTTTTTTAAAAAAAAATTTTAAGCTCATTTTGCGAATGTTCTAAACGGTACGTCACCATATTCACGAAAGTTAAAATGTTTGTTTATAATTCTTTTATGAACAAACACATTTTCTACCTTCATGTGTTTTTTTTTTGCGTCAATTAAGGTCTTATTCTTCCATTTTTGTAGATTTTATTTCCGCGTACCGATGTACTTTTAATTTTGTATGAAGCTAATACATTAGCAAATAGAAAGACAGACTCTGCCGTAGAAATAAGAATAAAACGCCAAATTTCCAACTGGGTGCTCTTCTGTATATATAATTTAAACTGTTCACTTGCCTTCCTTACAACCTTTTGACAAATGTTCATCAGTCATATATATGTTTCAACTTTTATATGAGCTAGCGTAAAATATTCTCTTAAATTAGCTCATCTGCGGAACCTCCAATTACGCTTTGAGTAATTACGATTATTGAATTGCCATGGACCAGCCAATAACATTTTCAATAGAAAGTGAATGGCATCCAAACGTTACTCGATAAACGTAACCGATTACGATTATGCTCTCATGATTAGAAACACGACGGTTGTTCATTCGCTTCATTTGAATCGCGATCAAATCCCATCGATTAGTCTCTTTGGGCCATACAGCAGCTAACGACCCACACGGTGCTGTGTGGAACGGAGAGCGAACATTAAAGCTAAACGGCTTCAAAACGTGAGGTAGCTATTAATGTGTTAATATGTCCCTCAGGAACTGGCTACGGGCCCCTGGATGGGAAATCGATTATTAGATTCCTGGCACTTTTTTTTGGTGCTGGAAATTTGTCTTTCCCTAATGATGATAACACCGGTATTAACCATTGAAGGAACTTTCCCGCTTACAAAAGGCTTTCTCGCCTTGAATTTCGACCTTCATGTTTTCGGCTTTATTATGCGCAATATGGATTCATCCCCCCTCTTAAGTTTGCTTCGATACAGTTTTATATAATCGCCAAGGTATTAGGAATTTAGTAATTTTTTATGTCGCTAAAGATATTAGAATCGACGTGTTTTTTAAAATTTTATTTGTGGATTATTAGTGATAGTACTTTTCTTTTAGCCTATTTTGGTTTTATGTCAAAGGGGCTTTACCAAATTCGGAGCACATTTTCACATTGAGAAATGTAAATTTTTATGTTAGTTGGCGATGTAGTTACACATCAGTTTGAAATAGTTATTTTGTGTGTTCGATCGTTACGGTGGATCTTGATTTTTTTCCCTTCAGAATTTCAAAGGCCGCCTATGAGGAAGAGATGTTTTCTGGTATGTAAAGGAAGGAAAAAATAAAATTAAAAAAAAAATTAATTTTTATGCTAAGTACTGCCAGAGGAGGAAGTTTCGGTATTTGTTCCTTTTTATGGTAAAAAGTCGAAAGTAATTTTCATGAAACAGGTATTTTAGTGCTTTTTAACATTTCTTGTGATGAAAGGACACCTAAATAGTTAAAAAAAACATTAAGTACATTTAACAATTTTTTAGCATTAAATTAAAATATAGAATTGGACTGATTCGACGGGGCTGGGAGATAAAAGTTATGTAATATTGCAATGGACATTGTACTATTCACTAATTATTACTCATTTATCACTAATCATCATTTTTTTTAAATTTATATTATACAAAAAAATATTTTAAGCTAAAACCATCTGTGAGATCCACTTTATAAATTTCAGTTTATTATGTTAAAAGCAAAACAATTATTTAAATTTATTATTTTGTTCACGTGAATTTATTTATCATTGTTTAATTTTTTGTCACCGTGAACTGAACGATATTGAAAAAGTATATTATTTTGTACGCTGTGGCAACAAGGAAGTGCTCGTTCTGTTTTGTTTAATTAAAAGTATTCCATGAAAAAATTGTTTATAACTAGGTGAGTCTTGGACTCTAGTTGGCATGTTAATTTGTGAAATAAATGAGATTTGGCAGTATTAATAGTTTGGAGTATTAATTTTCAATACAAGAAACTTTTTATTTTTACGATACCATCTAAACTTTTTTTTTTTGAAAATTCAACCCGTTTGTGACAATATTAAATTTTGAAATTATTTTTCTCTTAATCTCCATGCTATAGAACATCTTTTCCACATTTATAGGTTTCGATTTAAAAAAAAAATATTTTTTAGAACTACGATCCACCCTAATGAAGTGAAGAGTTCATTAAGCGTCACAGTATGGAAGCCAAAATATAGCACACATTTTACATCGGGGGAAAAAAAAATTCGCAGAAATGAGTGGAATAATAAAATATATATAGAGATTCTCTACTGCAGTGGTCCCCTGTTCGTGGATCAAATGGTACCTGGCCGCCCAAAGAATATTAAATTTCTTTATACTCATTTTGATGTCATTTTGGGGTTTGAAGGCATATTTAAATACAATTAAATTAAAATTTTCAAATCAAAACAATTTAAAATATAAACTATAAACCCTCCCTCAGCGAGCCGTGGTAAAATTATAAAATGTTGACCGGTCCGCGGCGGTAAAAAGATTGGGAAGCACTGCTGTGTAGGACAATTGAGTCAAAATATCATGTACTAAAAATTTTGTCGGTGATACAAGTTCCAAAGTTTTAGAATTAGTTTTAAGTTCCCTATTGCTTTATACTCATTCATATTTGGTTATACATTCAAAGTTATGAAAAATTTGCGGTTTTCTAAAATGTAGTCTAACGAACATAATTTGTAGAAATTTTTGTTGTATTGATTTTTTAACCATCGAGGGGAGGGGTCTTATTTAGAGTGGAATTATATTACTTTTATCCGGCAGAGTTTTGCAATATTAGAAATTTAATTTAGTTATAATGAATATCTAACATAAAATTTAAGTAAAATATCTCACTTTTAAAATTTAACTTTTATATGGATTTTTTCGTTATAATATTAAATAATATTTTTATTGAAATAAAAGTGCAAAAATGGAGTTCTCTCTCTTTCTACCGCTAAGTTGCTTTTGTACTATAAATAGATATTTTTAAAAGATTTTTAAAAAATGTTGTCAATGTTATGATATTCCGATTTGAAGCTTTCTTTCCCTTACGGTCCAGAATTGAATAAAAATGGTTTATTTGAAAAAATTTATCTTCATTCTGTGTGGGTGATCTTTTTATTTTATTGCATCGAAAAATCTTTTTGCATCAGATGTATTGGGTTTCTCGATCAGTTTCATAAATCCAGTGGCATCCAACATCTAAAAATGACTCAGTTTGAGGTTTTCCATTTTTTTGCGTTTCTAAACCAACTAATTCACGAGAGTGTCTGTGATTCAATTTGATGTTACTTTCTTTCTAAAAAAACATTGCAATCTGGGGATCACATCTCAAATACGTCACCGAATTCGTGTGCAAAGTCATTCATTCTAAAAGTCTGAAAACAAAGATGCTTTTTAGCAAAACCAGCACTTCGCATCATACCTTTTTTGTTGGAGTGTAAATCATGGATTCGAAATTCTTTTCACCATAGTCGTTGCAGGCTTTCCTTCAAATGAGAATTCCGTGATGTTGAAACGATTCGTAGGCTTTGGAACATTGCCAGTGTTTCCCTCTAACATTCGTCATGTGTTGGGATTACTTACGGAAAACCTTTTGTTTACTTTGCCAAAGAAATAAATGACGTGAAAGGCTAGGATACATTTCCGCAACTAAACAACATCAGACTTCGAAGTCTAATGCACAAGACGTCGAGTTTTAGCGGGGATAGTGAAAGTTATCCTGTCCGTAATGCAATCAATTTTGAGAATTTAATTTACTTAGAATTTTGTTTGTGTAAGACGATGGGAAATATTTTCAATTTGCGGAAAAGGAGAAAAAAATGATTCAATCAGCTGAGTTTTGAACATCTATGTATGTGTAGGTAATATTTCTCTTTCCGGCAGCAATATTGAAGAAAAATTATCTGTAGAATAAAACAGAGATTTTTTTTTTAAAAAAAAAGTATACATCAAATTTTTTAATCTTTAAGGCGATATGGTACCCTAAAAATCATTAAACTGTCGAAAAAATTTTTATTAGCTTATTTGATACCCCGAATCTTTATAAATATGCCTGCAAAATTTCAAAGCTTTACCTGCAATTTTCATTAAGTAATGGATCAATGTTTGATGCTGGGCAGTAACTACCTCGCCCACATTGCAGATTATCTGCTAGAAAAGAGCCTGATAAAAAAGGAATTAATTATTTTTTTACCGCGCGTAAGTGAGAATGATATTATATATGCAGTAACAAATCATTTTAAGAAAGAATTGTGCGATTCATGCAAAAATTCTAGTTCGTCTACTGTTTATTAAAGAGCAAATGGATTTGGTCAAGATTTAAAATTTGTGCGTGCTTTTTATGATATTATTATGAATGAAAATAAAACTTCAAAACGGATTCTCCCAAAGCAGAAGTACTAAATCTCATTTTGATAACTCAGATAATTAAAAATCTAATTCTCAAGAATAGAAAAACTCTCCCAATATTTATAAAAATAAAAAAAAAAAAAAAAAAAACATTAATTTTGATATAGTGTCGATTTTTGGATCTGATGATACATCCATCGAAAAAAATCCAAAAAAAAAAAAAAAAAAAAAAAAAAAAAAAAAAAAAAAAAAAACCTCCACATGTTTGTGAAATTCAACACTTTATTATTAAAATATTAATAAGATATTTATTTATAAACCAAATGCACATATGAAGTTCTTAAGATTTTTGATATATTTTTACCTTTAATTTTGTTCTATTTTGTTTTTTTCTTTTCATTTTTTTTTTTTTTTTTTTTTTTTTTTTTTTTTTTTTTTTTTTTTTTTTTTTTTTTTTTTTTTTTTTTGTTTTTCTTTTTGCTTTATTCGTGCGAATATTTAACATGCGAAGGCTTTTAAAATCATGGAAATAAAAATAAAGGCATAAACATTTTTTGTACATGTTGTGCATTAGCTCTGAGCATGGAATTAGCTCTGAAGTGTGTGTATTTATTTTTAATGATTATTAAGATAAAGTTTTATGAAATATTGCTCTTTCATTCGTTTTTTTCTATATATTCATTATGGCAGTATACTGTTTAATTGTTCTACATTTATGCAAATTTTTATGGTAAGTAGTTTTAAATAAGCTAATTAACATTTCATAAAAGTTTCAGACTATTCGATGAATATTATATCATGCTATTCATGGAATGAAAACTTCAAACGCATATTTCTCCATGTTGAATTTTTGTACATATACTGTTATTCAAAACCCTAAGGCTTTTTTTGATAATTGAAGTATGGGTTTGAAATTTTTTATACATGTTCTGAAATGTACGTTTTGTAAAACTGTGCATGGAATTAGCTCTAACATGTTAAGTACTTTTTCTAAAACATTTCAAAATCAAAATTAATGTTTTTTGGGAATTTTTGGAAGTTTAACTTATAAAAAAAATTAATAAAAAATTAAAGAGCAGCAGCAGAAAAAAACCCATGCACAGTTTTATGAAGTATATTATAAGGTACTTGGAAAAATTTTTTTGAAAGAAAAGACATATTTAAAAAGCTTTAGGGATTTAAAAAATGTTTAAAAAAGCTAAAAATATTTAAATTTTACAAACATTTTGCAACAAATTAAAAATTTTTTGTATGGAATTATTATTAAATATTAACCTTTATGAAATACAATTAAAACCAAATATCAAATATTAAAAATAAAAAAAATTGTGAAGATGGTACCATATCGCCTTAAAAGCCTGATTTTCTGAATTGAATTTAAAAAAAACAACATCTTTTTACTGCAGTATCCCAATAAAGGGAAAAGTAATAAAAAAAAATATCAGGACATATTTTAAAAATTTATTTCGAAAAAATAGCTCAAAATATTCTTTAAGCGAAACAGGCTGTTGCTAAAAATTATTACATTTTGAGAATAAAATAAGTAAGATATATAAAATAAAATAGTCACCTTAAAAGTATTTTTATTTTTCAAAAAAAAAAAAAAAAAAGAAATGTGTCAAAGATTTATTCCTCCAAACTTTTTCTAAAAGTATGTCATTCGTTCAGTATGGCGGGAAAACAAAATGTCGTATTATTTGAACAATTTGGCAGCTGATGTTTATTTTTCAATTTTTAGTGAAAAGAACGTTTTGCGGTGGTAACATGCATACAGCCAAATGTTAAAAACAAACCAATTGCAAGTGTACTATTCGATATTAATGTCCGGTTTCAAATTTTGAAACTTAGGACATTTTAAAGGTTAAAACTCTGAAATGAAGTAATTTAGTGGAGTTAAATTATTTTTTTAGTGTTTTCGTGAATCTATGTTGGAACGTTAATTTTTATTAACATTGCATTTGAACAATTTGTGTATTAAGTTGGCGAAACTTGCATTAAAATTTGTCACTTTTTATTTTTAGGAAATTGTTTGATAATATAGTGTTTGGCATTTCATCATTTTCCTTTGGCAAATATCTTAATATATTTAAATGTAAAAAAGAGAGAGAATGAATATAATTACGAAGAAAGCCCAAGTGAAAAAAAAAGGAACATATACATAAATTATATGTAAAAGACAAATTATTCTCCTGTGAAATATGCAACTTTTTTAAAAGTGTAATTTTCTTGAATAGTTTAGTTACATCGTCTAGATAATATTTTTTAAGTAAAAAGTATTAGCCTCAGCTATCATTAACTATATAATAAAATACTAAGTAGCTACGGAAAAAAAAATAAGTTAAACTAATGAATTTGCTCTAAAACTTCCGTCATAATATGCAAGTTATGTATATTATTAGTTATGAGTAAGTTAACCTATATAAGTTTTAAAAAAAGCACTAACCGTCTACGTTATAAACTTCCTCGTATGTTTCTTATTTAGAATGACTCGAAATTAGATTAATTCTTATCACATACGACAAGGTCGAGTTTTTTCTTCTTTTGTCTCAGATTTTAATCTCATGAAATGAAAACTTTTTACCCATATTCAGTTTTGTTGTGTATTTATATTTTGTTCAAATTCGGCTCTTTAGACAGATTTTGCAGTTTGCAAAAAATAATTGGTTTAGAAATAAAAAGTACAGAGCAAAGAAAACTTCAATGTTGAAGTAGTTTGAATAATTAAGATGTCAGGAATAAGGTTTTCGAGTACGTGTATCTGTCAATTGTTTATCCTTGAACTCATGACTAAATAGGTTTGGGTTATTGTAGAGCACTAGTTAAACAACTCCAGAGTAACTATGTTTAAACAATGAAGAAGTCAACGATATTATTATTGGCCTTTACCCATAAAACATTTTTTTTTAAAAAATAAAATTTAGTCAGAAAAAGTGATTAAAGCCTTCAGAAGTGGATATCGTTTTATTAAATGACTCATACTGATTCATTGCAATCATACTGATTCAATGATTCTTTGAAAATGTCGAATTTATAGTGAAGAATCATATTGTGATTCGAAGTATATATTTTTCAGAAAGATAATTCCTCGAAATTAGATGTATAAAACTGTCAAGAAATAACTAATTTCCATTTTTTAAAAAAATAATAACATTAAGTTTAATACAAAGAGAACGTAATAAGTCCATATAAAATAATTTTTAATAATAAGTCCATATAAAATAATTTTTAATAATAAGTCCATATAAATAATTATTTTGTGCAGCAAAAAGATTTTTAAAAATGTGTTCAAAAAATTAAATAACCTTTCGTGATATACAATAATCTTTTCAGAAATAGCGTTACGTAAATTAAATTAAGAATTTAAAATTCTTCCGCATTTATTTTGTCAAATTAAATTATATGCAATATATTTTCATTAAACACACTGTTACTTGTCGGTATAATATTTTCTATTGTCAAATGTAGTTAAGAAACAGGCAGCTATATATATACTAAGAAACTGAAACATTAAAGCGAATAATTAGTTTTCCCTCTTTTTTTTTTCTTTCTCTTCTCCGAGAAATTTAATTAAAATGTGAATAAAATCCCTTGTGTGATACACACTGCGAAATGCTGTTCCATAATATAATTTAATTTTCTAGCTGAGTATTTTTAATAGCGAAAATAACATTAACATTTGAAAAAAAAAAAAAAAAAAGCTTCTAAAAAATCTGCATTTAAATAATTTTTTTGTATTAGACAGAAAAAGGCTCACCATAGTATCTTAAATTATTATTTGATAAAGATGTGAACCTCTTATAATACTCAAGAGTAAACGTTAATGTCTTTTATTGCATTACAACAATGATAAAAGTTGCTATTTGAAAAGATATAGCATCTGTATATTAAAACTGGTTTTGATTAAAGGAAATGGCTTACACAAAGGGGGGGGGGGTGCTCTCCGAACCAACAAATTGTTACTTTTTACCACAGAGATTACCTTTCGCGGTGCTTTTGTGTACTTATTTTTCAGAATGTACCTCCCCCTTCCCTCCTTAAGAGAGGTCTGTGTACGCCACTGATTAAAGGGCAGTTTTATATATTATTGATGTATACCTCATATTTATAAATAAGGATATATATATATATATATATATTAACAAAATTATTTAAAAAAACTTTATTTCTGGAGTGTATAATGTTTTATACTCTATTCAAATACTGTCGGAAGAGAATTAATTTTATGAAATATTGAAGGTTCAGCAATTTTAATGAATTTTGCATTTAAAAAGGGTTTTATACATTTTTGAGAAAAAAATAAATAAATAGAAATGTTAAATAAAAGAGCAGTTGCAGCTTACATGTACTTGATTTAGACAGGCTCGTAGACTTGTAATGAATATATAATGTATTTTATATACCGTATCAATTTAAAAATAATTTTTTTGAATAACAATCGTCTAATTAATTAACCAATTGCGTTTTTAAAAAGTGTTCTTTTTTTATTTTTAAGTAGGCATACTGGTTTTTAATTTTTGCTCTCTATTTTGTAATTTGTCTTCTCCCCCCCCCCTTGACCTTGTTAATTGCTATGATGAAATTTGATATTTTTGACCATTTGGTAATAATTATAGTAGTTGTTTTCAAGATATTTATGGGCTATGTTTCAACTCATATTGAAAAAAATAATTTTTCAATATGAGTTGAAATTTTTTTAAATATGAGTTTTGCGTTAATTCACGCAATTCTTTTTTTAAGAATTGCGTAAATTAACGCTAGATTTAAATTTGTGTGAGGGGGGGATTTTTTCCCCATGAAAGATGTTGCAACTGACTTAATTCCAAAGTTTTTTTAGTGAATATTTGGGATATTTTTTAAAATTAATAAGTAATATTTTTATGGAGTGAAAATTCCCCCCCCCCCCGAAAGATTAAAAAATTAAAGGAGGTTATTATTTTAACATTTAATTTAAATTCGAAGTATTATCTTGCTCCTCTTTCAAATAAAGATTTTAAGGAGATACATATCACTTTAAAAAGTGGCCAAAATATCGAATTTTTTTACTACCTCATTTTAACTGTACGACTTCTCTAAATATGTGTACAAAATATATTTCGTAGCTCAAGCTACATTGTTTAGCCAGTTACTTAACTTTTTTTAACTGCATATCGAAACGAAAACCGAAACCAAAACACGTAACGTCTGCATTTTCTTTCTTTTTTTGCTGCAAATCCTAAATAGCTTTTTCTCAAGTTTTTATGTTTTACGATAATCGTGTAGTTAAAATGCTGAGGTTTTTTTCATATAAAGTTTTAAAACTTTTTCTGGTTGTTTTATATAATATGTTTGACATGGAATAAGGATTCAGCTATTTTTTAGAAGTCCACAGAATTTGGTATAGGTGTTTTTTACTGTTTTTTATAGTACCGACACGAAGAAAATTGTAAAAATAAAAGTATCACTCATAATTCCAATCACACGCCCTTCTAAGAATATTAGTAAAAAAATGGTAAAAAATATTACAATTTGTAAAAGTAGTAAAATTTTAAAATATTTAAGTATTTTTTAAAAATTTAAATAGTGTTTTGCTTGAAAATGGTGTTTTTCTTCTGTAATTTTTGTATATTTCAAATAGGGTACATGTAAACATTTTCTTTTAAACATATAAATAACTGTGTACGTGGTATCGTGTTCCCGTAAGAAAGTAATAAATGAAAATATCGATGTATTTTTTTTATTAATGTAAGACTAATACGGAGTTTTAATATGCAAAAAAATCGTTATTAATTTATTAGCTCACTATAACCTTTATTTCAAATATGTATACATTACATCATAACTATGTTGTGAGTCATAACTATTAAATTTGTTATTGAAACATCAGTTCAGTTTAAAAGCTACATAACTCTTATTAAACCTAATTGAATGCAAAATCATTAAAAAGAATGGTGAATTCTTTCCACCTGTTTTATGTCATGGTTTTATAATAATGAACTTACATAAAAGATAGTGGGAATGTAACAGCTGCAAACCATCTTTCTTGCGCCAGCCAATTTTAAAGAATCAGAATGAGTTTCAGCTTTACCACCATTAAGCTCTTAATAGTTTTTAATAATAAATTTTAACCATGCGTTTTTGTAAAATTATTAGCTATTCTCAATTTTGATTCGATTTCTCTTTTATATTTAACTTATTTCATATTGTATTACAACTGAGATGCGATTACTATAAAACACTGAACTATTAAATTATTAATCTTGCTTTAAGATATAGTGAACTTTATTTCTGAATTAACAATTCATGTTATCAAGATTTTTTTTACATTCTATAATGAGTGAATATCTTTTTTTCTTTTTTGAATAAAATTTATAAATTGTTGTCTTGTGTAGTAATTGATACAAAAGAATGGCTTAAAAAATTGTAAAATCAAAAAATATGCAACAAAATAATCATGCATTTTAGATATTCGAAATGTTATTGAAGGGGAAAAAATGTCTTATTTTTTTATTTTGGAACAAAGCATTTCAATTCTTGAAGTACATCATTGACAATGTCAATACATTTTTTCTTCATGTTTTTATCTTTATTTTATGTAGTTTTACATACACTATATATTTATATTGACAGAAATTATAATGGAATTTTATGTTAGGGTGAATCTGTAATGTGTGTGAATAATAATCTATGTATTCTTTTGTAAATATTTCATAGCTAATCAATTGAAAAAAGTAGTAAAAATTAGTAATTGGCAAAGTATTGTTAAAACACCGATGACTACTTTTGCTGTCTCTGTAACAATAAAACCTGTTGATTACAGAATGTTGTGCTCCCATCATGAAAAGAAATACAGTAATTGAATTTTTTTTTGGTATTTACGTATTTGTTGAGAATAGTTATTTGCGTTTTCTAAATGATTTATTTCTTATGTTATAATTTAGTGAAATGAAGCCCCAAACACTCATTGTGTGCACGATAATTGCTTATGTTAATTGTCTTGAACTGATCATTTAGGTTAATGTTTATTGGTTAGATATATCATACAGAAATAGTGTTTTGTAATAAATGAATATTCTTTATTGTATTATTCATTATTCTGTTTAAGTAAAATATGTGACTGTTTCTTTTCTTTTATGCCTGTCTTAATAAATAACTATTTTTTACAGTCACAAAAAGGATCTTACGTAAGATCCTTTTTGGGATTATAAAAAATAGTTCTTTATTAGATATCACCAAAAAGAACTTCACGCAGTGTTTTTACATACTATTTTAATAGATGACTGGTATAAAAGATGGCAGAATTTCTATAGATACTGTCGTACCTTAATTAAAGGAAATGACTTACTTAGTCAACATGATGGAATTCTTGATTATGAACTTTGCTGCATATCGCTTAATTTGCAAAGAGGCAGGGCATATATACTAAAGAATTAACTTATGGATACGTCATTTATTGGATATGAATATATGTATTTTGAACAAGGTGTAGAGAAAGGAAAAACACAAGATATCGTAGATGTAAATTGAAAAGTGGAAAATGGAATAAAAAACTGCTTATCATGCTGCATCAAAATCCAATAAATTAAATATTTTTGCATAAAATGCTTAAGTAAGTACTGTTTTTGGAAAAACCAGGAAAGAGGGATTATTTCCTCTACGTGGTTGGTTTTCTTTGAAGGATTCTGGGAAGTCTTTTTTTCATCATGAATCATTTATGATAATCTAAAATTGTTTTGATTGGTCACTGTCGAATTTATGATCTGCTAAATAATGTCATGTGATGACCGTTGTACAAATTTCGATGGAATGGTACTTATCGTATTTTACGTGTAAACACTTTTAATTTTGCATTTTTTTAAAACAACATTGATTAAACTAGATATTCATTCATGAAAAAAATTGACTGTACCTTATGCTGCTTAACAGAAATGATATACTTTTTACATAGAAATATTTCCCTGTATTTTTTTCTATTTTCTTGATTGGGGAATAAACTGACTTTATTCATTGAATTATTAAATTCTCTTAGTTATCCTGCACTTTTTTGATGTGATCTCTAAAAGAGTGTGATGTAGTTCCATGTTTTCTGTTTGCAAACACGTCATCATCTCCTTTCCGTTGACGCATTTACCCACTCCCATAGATTTACCACCATCCTTTCTCTCTAGCTGCTTCGGATCTAATTTCATCTTATCCGCGGATTTAGCGTTTTTCAAAACGTGCGATAAGCACAGAGCTGACACTCTCACTTATCACCTGAGTTTCAATTTTCGCGGTTACGTAGCGTTTCATTGTCAGCATCCATTCTCCGAACCTCTCATTGATTGCATTTGCACCTATCAGACATAGTGATCTCCCATGAAAGGGAAAAAAATTGTGAAAGAAGCCGTAAAAAAAGTTAGTCGGCTGTACTATCCTCTGACAAGCCCGCAAGGCTGCTGCAGATAAGGAAAGTGATCCCACTCTTATAAATCAACTCAACACTTCTTCGACCGTAAACTCGCTGTTTTTTGTCCCCTCTAAATCATTTCGGCGTGTGATTGCCCAAAGATGCAAGATTATTAATGTTTGCCTTAGAGTCTTTTGCCATGAGGAATGACAATGAGTCTCAGTCCTCCCGCTCTGATGTTTACTGTCGGTCTATACCAAATGCCTAAATGTTAGGAACTACGATTAGAAATTGAGACTCCTATTGTGGGACCTTAGAATATTGTCATTTTGATGGCTGCGGTTTGCGTTTAGACTAAATGAAAAATGTTTGACCTCTGTTTGGGTTTCTGATACGATTCTCGGCAAGGGTTTCTGTATTCTCTCAATCGATAATTTATTATAAGCATATCGTATCATTTTCTATACTATACTATTGTTTTTAATATGATATTTATGCATCAGTTAACTTTAAAATTGTTTGCCTGTTTTCTCTCCTTGCAGTATTTTTAAATTGTTGATTAACAATTATATTATGTGTGATTATTAACAATTATCTTATCTTGTGTTAAATATAACAATTATATTTAACACAAGAGACTGTTAAATTATTAATAAATAAATAAGTTATTTTATTCCAAGTACAGGGGGATTGTAATTGAAGTTCGATTTTCAAAATGCTATAAAGAAAAGGAACCACTGTCCAAAATGGCTTCAAATTCATTCTTAAGTATATTCTTCAAGTATGTTCAGAATGAATATACTTGAAGATCGGGTAAAAGGTATGGCAGAAAGGGGAAAAATCATTGGCAGTTTCATTTTTTGCGTTTTTGGCTCAAGTATAATTAAAAACTGATTTTTCCCATCCAATGTGGTACGACCTTGTCGTGGTGGATGGGCTTTTTTGTTAACTATTCAACAATTGTTGAATGACTTGGAAGTCATTTTTTTTTCAGTCAAAAAACCGAAGGAACCATGCATATTGAACAGGGTTTAATGTGCAACTCACATGCCAAATCTGTCGTAATTCAACTCAAAATGCCGTTTGAAGCCGAATCCACTTTTGTTATGCCGCTTACAGCGCTGTTGATACACATTAGAACTTTTTTTTTTCTTATGCTATACCGTTTCTTCCTTTTCAAGAATATCCAGTTCAAATTTGAAGTCATTCTGACCAATGGTGCTTTTCTTTTTACAGCATTTTGAATGAACTTTAATTATCATTTTGTATATTAGTAGGTTAAAAAAAATTAAGGTTCGTTCAACTTTTAGTAATTTTCCCCTTAATAAATCAGAATATTATAACATCATTTGTTTCTTGTGTCGTTGCATTGTGAAATATAAATGTATGTTTTTTCCTTGTAAAATCATTTGATAAAATCTGTTTCTTTCATTACTTTTTTCTTATGATTTAACTAGAGGCTTGTTTCGGACATATTTTGCATTCATGAAACCTAAATTGTTATTTTTGAAGAAAATTTTTGTAAGGTTGCGGGATGAAGGTATATTTTTGTAAAAATTCTCAAGTATCCGCTAAAGGAAATTTTCTGAATTTATATTTCATTCATTCCATTATATTGGAATCAGGAAGGAGGAAATGATTTCTATACAACAATTGCATCGGGAAAATGACTCCTTCCATTAATATTTCATTTAAAATAGAAATCCTTGTGTAGATTAGATAAGTAAAAACATAAATTTTAGAAAAACTAAAGAATAATTGAATTCATTTGAAGCGAAAATAATTTCGCAATAAAACTAGATTTCAATGTGGGCCAATTTGTTTGTTTGAAAGAGGCATGTAAGCTCTGATTTATGAGTGCTTTCCTTAATTTTTGAAAGGAATCACAGTCTACATTCTCTCTCTCTCTCTACATTATATTTTGACTTTGACTCATTTTTTATAAACCAACCTGCATCCTTATTTAATACTAAACCTACCAGAGAGGTTAAATAACCGCTTTCGAGACTTAAATCAAAATTGTTTAATTCCAGATTTTCATTTTTCTTGAACTTGGTACTGGATTTTTTTTATAATATATATATCTACTTTTGCTTTCATTTTTACGGATAATCATATGTACTGTATTGCGGTGGCGTAACGTACACCCTCGCATTGCAGGGGACGCAGGGCTTCTAGGGAGTCCTAAAGCCTGACTGCCGCCAAATTTCTATCCCTTCTAAAATTTAACTCGAGGGCCCAAAATCTGACTTTGCAGGGGGCCCAAATGCTCTAAGTTACGCCACTGCTCTATTGTTACCTATCATAAACAATTTTTTAACCGCTGGAAAATTTATGAAATTTTATAAAGTTATCTGCATTAAAATCTCAAACTTCCAAGTTTCCTAGAAAATATCCGATTATGTTTATGCATAGTTTGTTTCAGGTCCAGTATAGACCGCCGGTTGCAGGTAACCCACGAGACAAAATAGCGATAATTACAGATATTTGCTACGTAATCAGTTCTATTTGTAATAATAATAGAGTACAAACTTTGAGTAATAAATATAAAAATAGTTAGTTTAGTAGTAATTTTTGTATTTTATTATTAGTGGATTATCGAAACGCAATGCAAAAATTTATCCCTGAAATGTCAATTCAAAGGAAATAGTTTGAAGAAATAAATAATTTTTGTAAAATAAACGAAGAAAGTTCTGAGGGTGAGGATGATATGGTATGATCTATTAGATACTGTGACTATGAGCAATTCGACATGGATAATGAGAGAGAAAGAGCATTGTCAATACGCATTGAAGGTCGCAACAGAAGTAGATTGTTCTCTAGTTCCGAAGACAAATGTAAAAAGAAAAAGAACAATCAGAATATTGAAATTTCAATTGATGCAACTGTTTAGCAAAAAAATTCAAGAGTGTTTTGAACCTGGAAGATCTCCGTTTCGTACTATTTTCAGAGAAATATCAGGGCCAACGGGATGTACGAAACGCAATTTTATGAAGGACGAAGTAAGGAGTGCATTTTTGATAAAATGTGAACTGGGATGACAAATAAATTTCAGTTTAATTTGAATAACTATATATATGTAAGCGTTTATTTTAAAAATTGGTCATTTGACTGCCATTGGTAGAAAATAAGTATGTGTAAAAAGTCGGTAGAGGTTTAGTATAAATTGTTCATAGGCTTAAGTTATTAAAGTCATCTATACAAGTATCGTTTACTTTAGCTTTTATCAAATGAATTATAGAATGAGCTGTTCATTCATTAAAAAAAATTTCCTTTTTTATAAAATATGAATCTTTAATCTTAATTAAGATAAAATCATACTATCATATTAATGCTTTAAAACTGAAAACTAGAATGAGTGAATGAATTTGTTCAATTATTCAATACGTGCTTCTGAACAAAATAATTTGAATTTCATCCTGTATTAGCGCCTTTTGGTCCGGGACAATAATTTACAATCGAGATGAGTTCAAGTTTTAAATTTGTTAGTTCAGTGTCCCCAGTGCATTTCCTACATGACTTTATTCGAATTCAAAAGAGTTAAGAGGATAGATAATTGGATTTTCTATTCTCGGTCTCGATAATTCTGTAGGCACAGTCGCTGTATGCATGTGTCGAAAGCATCACAGGGAATCCACCTATACACTTCGTAGTCTTGATTTTGAAGCAGCTAGGGAAAAAAAGAATTAAGGAGTTTTCGCACATCCAATGTTATGGTTCTGTATCTTCTTAAACTAATTGGATTAGACGGGGAGATAAAGACGAAGGCACTGGTAGAATGCAGACGCAACAAAATCTTTTTAAGTCGCTGATATTTAGATTAAGAAATTCTGTTGCTGTTGTTGTGGGGTTGATTCTGCTTGTGACTTTCTTACGACAGCAAATCAGTGACATTGATTATCTTGAACTCGCTAACATAGCATATGGAGGATTTTTATTATTACTTTTGTCTGTTGTTTTTAAAAGAACTAACCGTAAGGTAGTAAATACTGGTGCAAAAATTGTCTTTGTTGCATTTTATTTTATAGATCATTCAGTTTTTTGTATTTTAAAAATGATTTAAGATTATGTAGGGTTATGAATAGTATGCTGAAAAACATTACAAACATCTTCTATAAATTTCACAAGATTGCCAAATATTTTTATAATAAAGTAACCAATTATGTTCGAAGATTTTTTTTTGAAAAAATTGAATTCTGTTGAATAACTTTGTGTAGTTTTTAGGTGTGTTGTCAATTATAAACAAGAAAAAAAATGCAAAAACGTTTTTTTTTTAAATATAATGTTTGTTTTTGAGAAACTGGGAGATTTAGTAAAGTGTAAATATGCATTTTCTTTTTTCTATGAAGTTACAACTTAGGTTTTATAAAAGCACATGTAAATAGAAAAAAAAATTCTCCTACAAGAAAATGGATTCATTTCATTGCCCATATAATCTGAAACATGCTGAAATTTTTATACAAATATCTTTGTTAATTTTGGAGATATTGTTTTAACGGTGGAGAATTGTTATGAAAAAAAAAAGTTTTGTGATAACTGAAGTTAAAGATTTATAACCGGTTTGGTTTTGCTTCAGACAAAGTATTTTATAATTTTTACTTTTTTAAAGCGCATAGAAAAAAATGTGAACTGTTTTGAAATTTTTGTTAATTTATTTGCAAAACTCCTCATGCTCCACATTGCATAGCATGAGGTTTACAAGATGTAAGGGACAACAACATTTTCTCATTTAAATCAAAATAAAATAAATCTATAATACAGTGATGAAAAGGGGGTTGGGTGGGAAATACGAATATAAAATGAAGGAGGGGGGGGAGTACCTATAATTTTAAAAATCTATACAATAAACAAAATTACTTAAAGCTGTAAGGCTTTCAGAACAATTGACCAATAAAGACAAAACAGGTTGGCAGGAAATACATCAACATTTTAACTCATTTTTAAAATTTTCTCGTTTACAAAAGTATAAATTACAATACAAGACACGTTCCGCAGTTTCAACATCCTGACCACATGAATACAAATGTCACTATCAATTAAATTAAACCTAGACAAATAGCTTTTAAAATTTCCATGTCCTGTAAGAATCTGGAATAATTTTCAATCAGAAAAAAATTTCTTTTATTTTAGCCGCTGATAAACTGTCAGAAAAAAAGTTTAGTCCACAAAACTTTGGGTGAGGCCAAGAATTTGGTGTTCCAGGACGAAATAGTTCTTTCCCAAGCAAAATGCTTCCAGTGGGACACGGCACTGACATCTAAAAAATTTTAAGTAAAAAACATTGCCATTGCGGGTCGAAAATGAGGACTTTCAACTTCTTCTCATACGTTGATACAAAGAATTGTAATTTTTGACGAAGATTAAACTAAATTTTATTAATTGATATGTTTGTATTATCGAGTTTATTTCCCGAAAATTTCCCTATCAGTTGTATGAATTAACTGTAATCAAAGTTAAAAGTAATATGTGAAGAAAAATTTGAAATGTTTAATTGTAGCAATTTTTTATTTTCAAACTGGTACAATTGTATGTTGTTCTCAAATGAAATAATGCTTTGTTTTTGAACTGTGTAATATTCATGGAACTCTTTATATAATTTTAGTACTTCATAAAATTTCACATTTTCTCCCTCCCCTCAAGAGTTCGCATTCGCGATTCAAAAGAAATTAATCTTTTGATCAAATGCCTTGTTTTTTGAATAATTAAAATACATTGAATCAAAAATTGTCAACATTACTCATAGAACTCTATGCCTATCACTTTTAAGTGCAGTTTTCAGTTGGAGTTTTTGATATCAACTTCGTGGATAACCTTGTTGAATTGATCTTCCAAGGCGGAATCGTTCTCATTTATTCAATAGAGTTGAACTTTATTATTATAACAACAAAAGCGTGACTTGGGCTACCACTCGGAAATTGGCCTACGTGATGTCACATCGCTTGACATCAAGGCCGATCGAGTCCTTCCGAGTTATGTGATATTTCTACAAACAAAATTTGTCACCTGCTCTTGTATCATCTACCGGTGTCCAGAAACCGGGTCAACCCATCTTGCCTTACACCACAAGTATCGAGATCGAATGGAACCTCTGGAACTAGTTTTTTCTTCCTCTCATGCCCCTCACGCAATCTCCTCCAGCTGCTTTTTGCGGCTAATGGCTTCCTTAATACCCCCTCGATAAAATAATAACGATAAAAATAAAATATTGGTCGTCTGATACTCATCTCGTATTTGCCCTTGATTCTGAGCCGTGTAAGTGTCCATTTTGGAAGCTTAGTGGAGGATTCAGTCAATGTGTGTGTGTGTGAGGCCCCCGTTTACCGATTATGCTTGGTTTCTTGCTGGAGAGTTCTAAAAAGGAATCGATTTTGTTCTTTTTTGGTAATGATTCGTGTCGCTGGAGCAGCAAATTTTATTTCAACTTATCGGTGAGTGTCGTTACGAAGAAAAAAAAGAAGAATGTATTGGAAAAAGTTGGGTGATTTCGGAGCTTCTGAAAGATTGCTTTATTTTGTTATTGGTGCTGAAACTTTTGAAAAATGAATGCATACTATTAAAAAATTATCTAAAAATCGTCATCCATGAACTCTGTTTCGGTTAAGAATACTACTGTCGATAAAGTCGTCATTTCACTTTGCACTGATGGATGTGTTCTAAAGGTTTTCGGATTTTCTTTTCTTACTATGTTTTTATGTATTAAAATTAGATTTCTATCAATGTTTTTTAAATAAGCATAGTTCAGTCTCTGGTAACAGATGTACAGTCATACCCCGATTTAACGAACTTTTTTCTCTTTCCCGGTAAAAATGAAGAGAAAACCTCCTATTTAACAAATAACCCAATTATTAACCCCTTTTTCGAATTATTTCAACAGTTGAAAATTTTTTTTACTGGCTTGAATTAGAAAAAATTGGATTTTTTTTCCAAATGATATCCTGTTTGTCCGGAATAGAAAAATTATTTTTCTTGTGTGTTGCAAATTCAAATTCTAACCATTATTAGACTTTCCAGGTGCAGATTAGTCATGAGTGTAACCTCTAGTGTGAGTTTTGAATAGGACAGGAAACTCATTTCTTATTTCCATAGCACAAGGAATATATTAAGATTTTAACGATTATGTTACATCTGATGGACTGACTGCCTACCGGTGCAACTGAATTTTGGGGAATTGTTGATTTGTCGGAGCAAATAAACAGCGATTCTGATGCAGATATCGATAATGAAACTCTTATCAAAACTGTTACATTTTCTAATACCTTACATTGTTTGAAAACTGAAAAAAAAATCATGAAGTAACATGATACAAATGACGCAGTAATGACGCATAAAGTCGAAAAAAGAGCTCTTTCGAGTCAGGAATCAAAAAGGTTCTCAAACATCTATTAGTCTGTATTTTAAAATTTCCATTTAACTGGTGCGTAATATTTCACTAATAGTAATTTTAGCTGTTGAATAAAAAGCGTATAATTCTAACCATTGATATTTTTTTTTGTGTGGTTGCTTCTTATATAATTTCAAAAGGATAAGTGCAAAAAATTTGAGTTTTGTTTGGACTCCGATATTACGAACAACCCCGATTTAACGAACAAAATGTTTAATCCCGATGAATTGTTAAATCGGGGTCTGACTGAAAATCAATTTTATTATCTCTGTCTCCGCTAACTTTACCGGCCGCGGTAGCGTAGTGGTCATGTACGAGCTTTTGGCTGGTGTGTCATGAGTTCGAGCCCTAGAGCCACTGAAGGCTTGTCTTGTAGAGAGGTTGATGCACGTTAAATGTGCCATGGCTCAGAGTCCTTCCGTTGGCGGGGTGTTAAAATTTGGTGAAGGGAGGCCTTCAGGTGTCTTCTTTGTCACTTTACCGCGATTCAAAATTGCGAATTCCATCGCCAGTAGCCCTCGAGCAATTTCTAAGTGCGACGTAAGTTAAAAACAAATCAAATGAGGCGATACAAAACAATGAAGTGTACGAAGTTTTCAAGTAGCTTCGAAATGCGATGTATTTCAATTACTACATCAATCATTCATTTCATGTGGAGGAAATTTGATGGCTATGTCTGATATTTTTTTTTATGAATTTTTATAAAAATAAAAGTATTGAATTCTTTTTATTTTATGTTATCTGTTTTATATTGTGAACTACTTTTCCTTTCATGTGACTATTCACTCAGTTTGTAACTTTTTTTTACATTATATAGAAGTTTAACTTTTCATTTCATTACAACGCTAGGAATACTTGTATTTTTGCGATGAGTTAATAAATAGAAATTTGAAAAGTGAGGGAGAATTATTCTGTGTATGATTATTATAATGAAGTAATCAAATGGTGAAAGTGAGGTAGCAACGTATTAACAATTGATGTCATTTAGAAATTTCTGTGTTTTCGTAATGGGCTCTATTCATGACGGTCACGTGATAAAGACAAACACGTGTTTTCCATCGAATTCAAAACTGATTTGCAATACTCAGCTAAAATTTCAAATTTCATAATTGGGTAAAGATGTTTAAATGTGATAAAAATAATTCCTTCGAAAAGGTCTTTTAAATTAAAAAAATCTTATTTTATGCATATACTTTTAAATAAAATGCATTTTGTGTACATATATACTTTTTAAGAGAAAGTTTCCGCTAAGAGCAAAAGTTGGCAACAACAAAGAGTGTGAACTGATTAGCTGGAAACACAAGATAGCTTTTATCGCGTGACTATGACGTCATGCGAGATTTTGAACTGATTGGCTAGAATCAAGTGGTTATCATTATCATGTGACTTTGACGTCACATGAATTTAGTCCATTAGATAGTATTTGGAAAAAAAATATGAAATGTGTTTGAAGAAATCGTAAGAATTTAAATAGTTGAACATTAATACTACGAAAAAAATGAATCGTTATTGTTCCTGGTTAAGTTTGACTGTTTTAAAATCACAAATACCGATTTTATAAGGAAACTTTCCGGCGATCTGCTTTTATTCAACAAGAAAAGAAATTGTTTTGTTGGCAATTTGATTATTTAAATCACATTCAAAGAATTAGGTCACATATCTATTTGTGTGAAATTTAAAATATGAATATCACGAAGAAGATTATTTATAACAAATTATCATTTGCTTCTGCTGCAAAGTTGGCAATAGTTTTGTCTTTTACTTAACGTCTGAAATACATAGTACCCCACCCTCTTCGGTACTACGTGAGCCCATCGATTTAGGGCTTCGTGCCAAAATAAAGTATTCTCTTTGTTACTAGAGAAAAAAGAATTCTCTTGATAGACCCTTGATGTCTGCTAAATCGTGATTTTTTCCCCTTGAGTAGGTACTCACTACGATTAATAGAACAAGAACAAATGAAGTAGCTAGAAGTACCGCACAGTGTTTATAATTTTTCAACTGTCATATAGTGTCAGATCTCTGTATGATTTATTATTCTAGATGGATTTTTTAATGATTTTTATTTTTGCTCTGTAACTATATTACACTGGATTGCAATTTTGTCTTAAAATCTAAAACTTATTTTGTTTTCTCTTTTAAACTTTATAACTAGGTTTTAAGGCTTGTATCTCTGTTTATAAATTTTGATTTGTTGTATTTTTTTTTGTTATATTTGTAGCAGCTCGGAGGTCGCGTGCGTGAAAAGGTAAGAGGAAGAAGCAGGCGTAATCATAAAAATAGCTACTTTTATCCAACCTTTAGTACTTTACGAAATATGCAATTTTGTAACTTAACTCTGGGAGCAATCGGAAATTCTAGCCCCTAACTGGATATACTAAATTATTGAAAGTACTTATCTGGAGTTGAAGCGCCCTGTTATGATCCTTCTCGAAGGCCGATAGCTCAGTCAGCTCCAAGGTTGATTACTTACTCTATTCCTGGTGGATTCTACGTCGATTGCTAATCTCAAGACGAACAACCACCCAGTCGCTGTTTACCTTTTTTGATACTTGGATTTCACGCTTAACTATTTACTCACATACTCAACGACTGCACTTAAATAGTAGTTACATTTGCATAAAATCAAGTCATCTCTGCGGAAAGCGGTTTTTAAACTAAAATCACAAAAATAAATTATTTTAAGAATATTTTCCCCGAGAGGATTAGAAGAACCCGAATAGTACCCGTTACACATTGTTAACTGTTATATTTAACAATTCTCGCATGACGTTGATAATGTTTACTTTTTGGAATTTTGCTTTCCTTCTTTGCATCCATGAATTCTTTCTTTTCTTGTTATTTGTCACCTTTTTATAACCCTCACAAAACTTTAATTACCCAGTTATTTATATCGGTAGTGGTAAAGAAGTTTTAGTATATTTTACAGTAAAGATCGTAATTTCTTTAAAATTGGCATTCAGTGTTTTTGAAATATGTTTGTGTTTAATAGCTTTTCTGTTGCAGACTTAGAGTAGGTTTTTTTCTCCTTAGAGAAGAATAGAAAGCTCTAGCAAAGGTTTTGTGTTGTCTTCTGGAATGTGTTTTTATGAAGCCGAGATTTCATTCTGGCTTTTATAAAGAGAGAATAAGTTCTAAAATTAAAGGAAATAGTTCGTTGCATCACCGAATAAAACTTGGAAAAGTTTATTTTTTTTATGAGGTGTGAAAAAGTTATTTCATTTTTTAAGGATAGGAATTAATGTATTGACACAAACTAGGGATTAATGTGAATTTGAAATGAGATTAGGTGCTAAGTTTGGAGAATGTAAACCGAAGGGTGGGGCCGAATTGTGAAAATGCCAGGTGTTTGAGAATGGGATTATAATAAAGAATAAGTGCGAGTGCGTGTTTTCTCAGGAATTATTTTACTGCACTTGTATATATTATTTGCCTGGGAACACTACAGAAAATACAGAGCCCCAAATACCTTTAAACAAAGGAAAAATACGTACTTTAATAAAGCATAGAACATTCACTACATGAAAATGAAAATACTATAAATTTACCCGATCAGATACAAGAAAAAAAAACTTTAGGAAAAGATATAAAGCTGACTATAATGAAAACTAAGCTGCCGGCTTTGCAAAAACTGGATACTTTTTTTTTAAAAAAAAAGAAATGCGTAATGTCTTTTTGTCTGTCTTCCGTACTGCATTTAAGTTTTGCTGCTTCATCACAAAGACGACGAAGGAGCAGTATGTCAAGTCCATTATCGACGCACCGCACTGTTCAAAATACTGAAGGGTGGTTTCGACGACCTTTAATTCCCTACTATGTGATATTTTAGGAGTTTGTACGGTGTGTCCTAAAAATTAACGTCTTCATAATTTTACGGAATTTTTTCATTAACTGTGGTAGCAACAATAATTTCTACGTCGGACATAATGACTTGCTCGGTATCGTTCCGGAAACACTGTTCAACGCCATTTTCATCGACTCCTTCACATTCATAGGGGTTTTTCTACCTACAAAGGTGGGGTCGAGTTATCCGGACTTCGAGTGCGGAGTTTTTGAGACTCTACTGTATGTTATGCAATAAAACGATCCCCCCCCCTTAATTACAGAAGAAATTTGGCGAACAATGCGTCGTAATGTTGTGAAAAGAGAACTAATTTATTATTCACAGTTAAATACAAAATATGAGGATGTAATTAGTTTGCATTGCGATGATAAGATATGTTTTATAATTCTAAGTGACAAAATTTTATTGATATTATCAGTTAAGTTAACCCTATAAAATCAAACTTATAAAAAATGCTTCACTCAAGGAAGAAATTTTGCAATTTAATTAAAAATAAATGATCATGGAATCAATCAACCAACTCATTTCACTTTGAGGAAATGTGGCGGTCTTTAACGGCGTTTTTAGGCTTTCACAAAGCTTCTACTCGTGATTTTTCTGGGAAATATATTTAAAAGACTACTTGAAAATTGTGTATGTGATATCAAAAATTAGATAAGAAAATGATAATACGGCTTCACAGTGAGCTAATATATATATTTTTGCGATTTTAATTATAATTTCTTCTTTTACATGCGTCGATGTGAATCAGCGCATTTTGGTGTGTGTAATGATTTTTTTTTCTATTCAATTGACATGTTTTGCTTAAAATAAACATTTCTGTTTAATATTAAGGGCAGCTTGCGTCATCCAGTGTCAAAGCGACAATAAGAAAATGGCCAAATTTGGATCATCTTTCGTGTCATGGATATTATTAATACGAATTTTGAAAATGTCAACATACGTGTCCTTCCTATCAGGGAATATGAATTTTACTCTACATCATTTCAGAGATCATATCTCCATTTCTGGTGTTTACAATTAGAATTTTCATTTAATATGCCAAGTCCTACACTCACACAATGCATATTCGAGTTCATTTTTATCTGGGTTAAAACGAAGGCGTAACATAGACGACCTTCCTCTGCAACGGAAGCTCCTCTTAAACGTACCGTCTGTTGTGTGTAGCGGTGAAGGAAAAAGTCATTACAATATCCTGTTCACTATGCATGCCTTTTTCTGCAGCGTCCCTTGCAAAGATGGCCGAAAAGGGGGTTATTTTTGTTTCTTTTAACCTGTTTCTATTTGCACGCAAATTTCGATTGCGACATTTGCAATCGTTGCCCGGTATGGTTAGCATTTCGCTTGATTTCCACCAACATTTGCCTACGTTCGGAAAAAAAGGAATCGGTGAGTTGTGTGAGTAGGAAACGGGTTTATCGCCACCGGTTTGTTATTTTTTATATATATATATATATATCAAACGCATTTATTTCTTCCGTTCTTTATTTATTATTCACTACACAATAGCACATTTCGTGATTCACTCGTTAATCAAGTGTTACCGTACTCCTTTCTTTGTAATATTTTTCGGTGTATTATTATTTTTTTTTATCTGACCCGTTGTTGCAGCATAGTTGACTTATTTACTCTTACTGAGAAATATTTTACGTTCATTTTTCTTCTCTTCCTCGTATGATTTTTTTTTTTTTTGGTATTTCACTGACAGTTTTTGATGGATTTATTCATTTATTGAACCAGGAGGGTAACTATTATTAACAGCTTATAAAGTGACTGAGAAAATCGGATAAATCAACGGGAATCGCTATGCATTGTCTACTTGAATTAATGGGGAAGGGGCAGTAGCGTCTGCTCATTTTGAGGACAAGTTTGACATATAAAGTAATTTTTATATATGTATATACCTCGACTTACGCGAATTCGGAGTTACGCAATTTTCATATCTCGTCGATCCGTTTTTTTGTTTACTTTTCCATCGCTGAAACTGTGACGGAATCAGTGCTAGAGCCTGATGAAATCGGTAATTTGATTAAAGAAGTTGTCGATCCTGCCAGGCAAATAAATTTAGAAGTGGATAGTGATGACGTTCAAGAAATGCTGGATTTCCACTTTTAGGAGCTGACTGTTGATGAGCTCGTACAAATGCATGAGCAAGGGCTAGACATTGAAGAACTTGAGTCTTTAGACCCAGTTCAATCAGAAGATCAAATGACTTTTGGTAATTTGATAGAAGGCTTCAGTTTAATTGAAAAAGGGTTACAAATTTTAGAAAATACGTACTCCAACGAAGAGAGTATTTTTTCAGCAAAACAAGGAATAAAAAAAAAAAATTATTAGCATGCTACGAGGAAATTTTGCGGGAGAAAAAAAAAAAGTTTGTGTGAGAGCCGGCAGACTACTCGTTAGATTTAATGAAACCTTCTAAATTCAAATAACCAGTTTACGGTTTTGTATTTATGTTAGCTACAATTTTATTAAACATTTTTTTTTTCTAAATTATTATTTTCTTTTGTATGCAGCTCCAATTGAAAATAATTTATATATATTTATATGCGAAATTATACCCAAGTTTACGCGATTTCGGCTTACGCATTTATCATTCAGTCCCACTTATCACGTAAGTTCGGGGTATTATAGTATATTCGCTATAGCAGGGATGGGCAAATAGTGGCCCACAAAACAGTCAATATACCAAATAGACAGCAGATGCTCTCCATATTTGGATCGACAGAAATAAGTGAGCAAAGTTTTTCTTGCATGATGACTAACAAGAGTAAATATAGATGCTAGTTGGGTGAATTAACTTGCTTGTTGTAAGGTCTCATCACGGAATGCAACTCCTGATTTCAAGATTGTAGAAAAGTGTGATAGGCAGGGCCGTAGCTACCACCGTATCAGCTGTATCAATGATACGGGGCCCCCAGCTACAGGGGCCAGAACATTTGTAACTACAGTTCCACTAACCTGGCTCCAATATCTAAAAAGCCCCGAAGGAATTTTGATATAGGGCCTCCTCGGAGCGTGCTACGCCAGTGGTTATAGGGTACATTTGTCTCAAGAAGCCGATATGTGTTTGCAGTTATAGATATGGAATTAACACAATAAGTAAATTGAATAAAACTGCCTCTATTTTTTATTTCTTATATTTATCGATTTTTGTTTGGTACAATTTATACCTTTTCTGCGATGCAAAGTTAACTAACGAATGTAATCATTTTTAAAAGGTACGACCGTCCAATGTCTTCTGATTCCAGAATGTGGCCCTTGAGTCAAAACAATTGCCCTCCCCTGAGCAACACTATTAAGAATGTTAATCCTTTCAAATTTCGTTTGCCTGTCAAAGGTAGGGGAGTGAATCTGTCGATATTTTGATATTTCGATATTTGTTATCGATATTTTGCCTGCAGCACTAATGGTTATTATTATTCTAAACATAAGCTATAAGTTGGATATTAATTTTTTCACCTTTTGTAAGGCTTCATTCTATAAACATGTTTAAAACCTATTATAAAACTTTTTAAGAATTGCTTGGCTGTTAGGACTAAAGTGAATAATTTTTTCATGCTGACCTAAAAAATTATTATTTTTTTATTTTCCAATTAATTTTCTGTATAGTTATTAATTTATAACGTGATACACATGGCATAGGTGCGACTTCTGCTCTTAACATAAGGTGCCCAGAAAATTAATTTGACGTAATATTTGCTCTTATTTTCTGTCTTAATTCATGTACAGTTAAGCAGATTTTATCATACTTTTACAGATATTTTTTAACGCGATTATTTTTTTAAAATTTCTCCTTCGATTTTTTGAAGATTATTTATTGCATGCAAATATTTTACCTTTATGTTCTGTAGATAATTCCGCCGAGGGAAAAAAAATGAAAATTTTCCCATTTATCTATGGAAAACCTTGAGTGATGTTTGCTGGAGCACTTAGCTGTGTCGAGCTTCTAATCTCCTTTCTTTACATTTAGATGGTTGTGATAGATTTTCCAACCACTCAAGTGTTAGAAGAAAATCAATTAAAATAGAAAGAAATTAATTTTGTAATCTATGGAAAAATCTACCTGTTTTCCCAAACAGCTGTTTAAGAATTATTGCCTTCAAATGACTCTGAACCATCGCTTTAGATACCAAAACGATTTAAAAGTGCGAAAATATTATAATATTTATATGTAATTGTTAGATTATATTTATTTTTACTTTTTGGGTTTTTTTTAAAATAATGTAACATTGCTACGAAGATTCATTGTTTTTTGCTTTCTTTTAATTGTTTGTGTGGAAGAATTTTCTTTTTCTCTCTATTCCTATGGGGTGTTAATCCATGAGTCAAGGTCGTGAAATTCATGAAAAGTGTTGGTCTGATCTAATTTCATTAAGAACTTATTACCAGCATTGGTAGCCTAATGATTAAGTTTGCAAACTTCAAGGGGGGAAGGTGACTTTTTCCAGATTAATTTTATTTTTTTCCTCTCGACCACCATTTTTGTGGCACAGAATAACGGGCTCTGCTGGAAATTGAACGAAACTAAATTATATTTTACGTATTCACAATTTCATTGAATGGACAGGAACGTTTTAAAGCATGGGTCCCAAGGCCTTGCCTCGTTCGCTACTTGTCTTCAATAATACCGTGACCCTAATGATTTTAATCGTTATGTGTTATTCCCGGGAATACTCTTTGAGAAACGGGGATTTTTAACTATATACCAGCTGGCAACAGTGGCAAGGCAGAGTTATATCATGTCCATAGTCCGTCTCTACGTCCAGATGCCCGACCATACAATATCATTACGTATTATGTCGAAAGGGAGCAATTTGTCGAGTCGCTTTGTGCCTAGGTCTATGAAATTATGACTCATACACATTTATTTGCTACGAATTACCATTTGTACCAATCTTTGACAATGTATGCTGTTTACCATAGGCTCCCAAAGTGGTTCCTACGCTCTCCTGTGGTCTTTGTGACTGCTGAGGGGGTCCGGGGCAAGTTAAAATTAATTTGAGGGTTCGTGAAAGGTTTAACATAAAGTAAAATATTTGGGATCAACTTTTTATTTTAAAATGTTTATTGATCTGGCGTTTTTACCTAACGCAATATTGTTCTGTACTTATTTTTTCCCATTCGATTTTGTGTTGCATTCTTATACTTTATTGCTTGCTTTATCGAGATAATGCTGCGTAAAGTTGCTTGAGATAATGCCCATTTCTTTTTCCTAATAGAGAGATAAATTTTATTGAATGTTGCTACTCAGGAGGTTTATTCATGTCCATTACATTTTGTTGAACTAAAGGATTTTCTACGAAAATTTTTATCAGTTTCACTTTCTCCTGCATTCGCAGGAATTAGAGATGCATAGTTCTTTTCATTTCGATGATCATCAAAAATGGCGAGTGGTTGTAAAGTGAAAAAAAAATCTGGAATTCGGGATGGGTAGATATTTTGTGCTATAAATTTGTATTGTAATTAAGGTATCCGACTACTTGCGATAACTTTAAAAAAAAATGGAAATAGGGGATTTTTTTGTGGTTTTTAGATTTTTTTAGTACATTTTAAGAAAAATATGCTAAAATGAAGAAGAGAAAAAGAAACTACTATTACTAAAAGGAGAAAAAATTGGCAAAAATTTGCAAAAAATAACATAAACGAGGCCCATTCTGTACCAAATGTTTATAAACAAATTTTATAATTTTTCAATTCAGATGTGTTGTTTTGCTAGTCATTTTAAATGACCTTCAGGATAAGAGATATTTTAATTTTTATTAAAACTAGAGCTCTTTATCTTTGTTTTTTTAAAGCAATTTCATATAATAACTGTGATTATAATCACTTACAGGACTGTAAATTTTGTAATAAAACAGTGATTGATAAATCTGAAGGTTAAAATACTTTTGTGTTATACAAACATACGCACAAAATTTCAGTTAATTATTTTTAAAACTTTTTGCGCAATCGCTGTCCCCGTTTGAGCATTTAAAAAAAACGCATTTCGAGTAAAACGCGTTTTAATGCTATGACATCTTGCTTAAAGTAATGGCAACTGCTTTTACTGAAACGCTTCTAGTTTTTGTTCCAGTGAATGGAAAATAATAAACTTGGTATTTTTATAAAGCTAATAAGATGGTCTATAAAATAAAATCATAAAAAAATTGTCAATTTTTGGCAAAATTCACTATTTTAGGGTAGTCGGATACCTTAAATATACAAAATAAATATAGATGTTTATGTAAGACCGTTTCAACTGCTTAAATAACTTAGTTAAAGTTTCCTTCAAATTTTTAAAATCAAATACTTTTGCTGTACATTAAAGGCTTAGAATTTCGTTTTTATTTTTTTACATGTTTTTAATATGGTGTTTTCATGAAGTTACTATTTAATTTATAATTCCATGAATTTTACATTCTTAATAACTGTACTCCAAGTGAACTAAAAACATTCAATCCTGCAAATAAACCAACTTTTTTTTTTGCTGAAAAGAAACGAAGTAAATTCTTTTCATACCATTTCTGTAAAATCTCGACTCGAAAGAGTTAAGTCTTGTTGAGCTGTTTTCTCATTTTTTACCCCTCAAATGGTGAAGAGCTTACGATTTTGAGGCTTACCATAAAATATTTTTTTTTTGGTAATGTTTTTTTCCCTTTCCTAAACTATTTTTATTTGCATAAAAGTTCGACTATGAAAACTTATTTCCCTGAAAAATGCTATTTTATCCATGTACTACAAACCTTAAAAATGACTATTCTTAAAAAGCAATATAAACTAAAATCTTCATGCATTTGTATAAGCCTGCTTTATAACATGTTTTATGAAAGAGGCATAGAAAATAGAGTGTTGTAGATTTATGTTCCTCTTTTAATATTTTATCATTCAAAGATGGTTGATATATTTCCTCTTCTAAAGTTATTCGTATTTCCTTCTCGTTATAAAATACATTGCTTAAGAAATTTTGCTATATAAGTATATTTTACTATATAAATGTATAAAACAAAAAGAACATCTTAAAATGTGCTTTTTTATGTATTTATTGAATTTTTCCAAAACTTCATTTTGAAAATGTAATCATACATTTACGATTCATTTGACATTTGACGTAACTGTAATATTGCTATATATGAATAACATGTTTGATAAATAATGCTTTAAGATTTTTGCAGTTTAATTTTTAACTGTAGATGAAAATGATTGTGGAATTACTTTAGAAATCTTTTACTGGTTTTGAAAATTTGTATTTAGAGTATTCTTTAAGTGTGTGCGGTTCATATTCTAGTTAAAGAAAAAGTAATAAAATTACTGAATCTGAATTTAAATTTCCAATAAATCATACGATATTTTCTTTTACTAAAAAATGTTCTTTTCATTTACTTATTTAATTTTGTAACATTCAATGCATTATCGGCATAAGCAGACGCGAAAACATGAGAAAAGCGTTGACATATACATACATAATAATTAATCACTAATCGCATTGAAGCCGTACTGTGCTTCAAGGTGACAAATCATATGATTTTAGTTTTGATTCAGATAACTAAAACGCAAAATGTACTATACTGTCAAAATTTTCGTTTTATTCTTGCGTGACCTGACAGATGTTCTAAGTTTCGTGGGCTTCCAATATTATGAATTGTGTTATGAGTTCAAAGCCCGACTTCATTAAGACCGTTGAGGGTTACAATGGAATCGTTTTGAAGTCTTCTTGTGGCGAGGCGTGAAAGTTAAGAAAATAAAGTATCAATTTTGGAATTGTTCTCGGCAAAGCTGGCCGTGATCCAAAATTACTAGGTCGCCACTAGCCCTTTTGTAGCTCTCGAACGGCGTTAATTCTAAATTGTCGTATCATCTCGCTATTCGAGCAAGAGTAGTTTTGAGTCCTCACTTTAAAGTGAAGTGTTCGAATGTTTTTTGTTCCCTGGATACACATATTGATTAAATCAAGATTTCAAACCAATTTTTGGCAACTATATTATGATTCTTTTAACAATCCTCTCTAAAAGAAGGTCTTATTGCTCTCTAGAGAAAGAAAAGAGAAAGAGTTAAAGAATGAACTTTAAAAATGTTAACTTTTTTTTTTTGCAGTATAATTTTGTTTAGATTTAAGTGTTGACTTGAATTGGCTTAAGGCTGTTATCGTAACGTTTAAAAATAATAAGATTGTTACGTGGAACGTTTTTTTTAAGTAGAAAAGACGTTTAAATAATCAAATTATATTTTGACTTTATTATCCCATTAAAAGCAGTATATTTTATTTTATTTTTTTCCCTGTGCCTGGGTATAAAATGTGTTCCATGTTTCATATCTTACATTATAATACTAAATGGGTTTTGTACTTTGCAGATTAGAAGTAAAAAGTGCCTTTTTGTTGAAAGTTTTTAAATGTTAAGTACAGTATAGTTGTTGTTGTCGTTTCTTATGCCACCTGATCTCAACTGCATCAGATCCAGGCCCACGAAATTCATCATGGTAAGGGGCTGCATGTAGCCTGTCGTTAGCCGTAGCCTTGAGCACCATACATTTACAAACATCCATGTCTTCTCCGGGATTCGAACCCAGGTCCTACGGCGTAACAGTCAGCTTCGCTAACCACTATACTGAATAGTAATTTAATGGGATACAAAGCGTCATTTATTTGTATAAAAATTAAAACATTTATTTTTCTATCTGAAAATCTTTCCTGAATTTGATATTAGACCTATTGATGTAAAATGAAGTTAGTCTTAGAGAAAATCTTTGTGGGTTAACAATACAATTTAAAAAAAGTTTCAAGTGGTAAAATATTTTTTAAAAATATTTCTACATTAATATATGTTTATTGATTCCATTATGGCTACTAATATTTGTCAAAGCAGAAATATTAAACTATCGTAAAATATTTTTGATTTCTAAAGATTAACTAACGAATTTTCAACGTTTGATTTAAAATAATTGATCATTTTATTAGAATTAAGTAACAAAATTGAAAGCTGATTCTAATTAGTGTTGCGATATTAAGTAGTGAGAGAGGTTAACCACACAGTTAACTGTGGCACTCCCGTTTGAGAGCGCGCAACTATGTGTGTCATGGAAATCAAGCGATGACGATTATACTCGTCAATCACACAGTAAGTGTCGCTGTTAAAATATTGGAGAAAAAAGATGGGTTTATTGTATAAAATTGCCAATTTTATTACTAATACTTATTTATTTGGTTAACATAAACATACTTTACATACATATTACTCAAAAAATGCAACCGACTGTAAGTTTTTTTTTTTTTGGATATCTGTGAATTTCAGTCAACTTAAAAATTTCTAGTCTGAGAGACCTACACAAACACTGATTTACTTCCTTCCTTGATAAAAATATATTTTCTACTTTCTTGACTCTAAGGAAATTCTGGATAAGGTGCTGTACGGTTGATTGCAGTCCTCTGACTAGAAAGTATCCTTTATTTTCTCACCCCAATAAGATAACTGTTTTATAGGCAGCACGACATTAAGCCAGTACTATAATGTCAGCTAACAATTGGCATTTACACCACTCGATAGCTAGGTAACTTCGGGCCAGCAGCTATCAATGGGCTCGGCGCCTGGTCGACGTCACGCATTTGTCCCATGGCTGACCCTACCTGAAGGAACCCATTGTAAATCAACTTTCCGACTTTTGCCTTTACCCCTTTTTAGGCTAACATCTAAAAAACATTATCATCGCATATAAATAAATTCCCTGTGCGAACTTATTCGCTCTTTCAGCCGGTGCGTACGGGGGAGTATGAGTTAATTTTAAATGTTTCATTTTTTTTTTTGTTTGTTTTACTCCGGCCTGGCCTCAATATATTCTAAACATCTTCAAATTTGAGAATATGTTTTGTTTTTCTCAAAAATTACAATTTAAATAGCCAATGATCACTACTTTTTACTCATGACGAGTATATTCGTCATGACACATAATCCTGCAACTTCTCCATGACGAGTATACTCGTCAATCGCAGTTAACTGGTTAAAAAGTGTATTTGAGTTTCTTTTTCTAAATGAAAATTTTAAAAACAAACAGCATTTGTTTTTTATTTATTTGAAATGGTTATATTTCGCATATCTCTAAAAATCTGCTTTTTCATTTCAGCTCTAATGAATAATTTCAATGTTGTTTCTTAAATAAATTGACTCGGAAATAAAATAAATATTCAGCGTTAGTTTTGAAATTAGAGATTTAAAGAACAAAGTGTAGCGACTAATTTCCTTTAACTCATGGAAAGAAAAAGTGACAAAGGACATGAATAACGCATCAAATCACTTTATATGACTTTGCATCTAAAGCAAACAAGAATTTAACGAAACTGTGAAACCTTACGAAAAATTGGAACATTTACAAAAGAAATCAAATTAAGAGTTACAATGAAGTTGCAATGCGTTTTTTTAGTCCCTTCCTTGAATCTCACGTTCTTTTGTTGTGTTTAATGATTACTTTAATGTCAAACTATACTTTTATTTTTAATTTTTTGAAAAAGCAAATTCAGTTTGGAAATTAAATTATGAGCGAAGAGAACATTTTTATTAAAAACTAAAACATGGGATAAAAAAAGACACATTTGTAACTTAAAATAATTATGCTTTGCAAATCTTTTTTTTTAACCGTTTCTTTTACCGTCGTCTGCTTGTCGTACATTTTTTTAAAATGAAATAACATTGACATTTATTATTTAAATGATTCTTCTCTCTTTAAAATTAAATTTTTTAATCATAGAATAAACATTATTAATTTTCATTAATTCTTGTAGGCTTTTTCGTTCTTTATTAGTATATTAAATTTACTCTCTGTCGATAAAAATCATTAAAGTAATTGTTCTGATTTCTCAAAATATAATTCAGACGCTTAAATAATTTTTATTTATAAAAAAAGGAGATGTGTCTTGAGACAGTTGATCTTTGAGTTGCGTATTACATTACTCTTCACATACACACTTTCATTGCATTTTTAAAGAAAAATTCCATACTGTTTTTAGTGTGATGCAGATTAACATAATATATTTGTAAAATGTATCAGAAGTTTTTAAATATTTTCAATGATTGTCTTATAAAGTTCGAATTCAGTACTTTCCATTTTTTAAGTAATAAAAATTTCATGGTACTACGGTTTTTTAAAAACTTAACTCAGTGGCGCAATAGCCCATGAGGCCAAGGCCTACTGTGCCCAACTCAGTATACGTGACCTTGGGCCCCGAGGTGCATGAGCAGATATTCCGGTCAGGTGGTCAGTCTGACGGAATAGTTTTTTTACCTTGTTAATTATCTGATCCTTCTTGTGATTAATTTTTAAGCTGTCTATAAATTCTTTCAAAAAAAACATTATGTATTATTATTATTATTATTAATTTTTTATTGAAGTTGTTATTTTGATTTATATAATATATTCCTTTCTGTGCTTTTTAAAACAATTTACTTTACCATGCATTTGACTTATAAAGCATGGCACTTTTCTTAATAATTTGCAAAGGGTAGCTTAGAGCTACGATTGGTTTGGAATAATGTCTGCCTAAGCGCTGCACGTAGGCCTTTGGGGATGTATTTTGTGTAAATATGGAATAAGTAATGATATATCTTATTAAGTACCCCTCCGCAAAATTTGAACATGACCGATATTAAGATGGGATTCAGGCACTCTTTGTATATTTATGGCTAATTTTATTGTTTTTAAGTAACTCTATTCCATTTTTTAAAAAAAAATATTTTTAAATTTTAGAACATTTGATTAATATATTTAAGGTAATTAATTTTTGAAAATTATTTTATTGTATATATTGCATTAATTATTCATTTAGTATATTCTTAAATTGTGCACTATTAAAAAAGGATGGAAGTTCCTGCCTTCATAATTCTAATTACCTTTTTTTGATGTATCGTGCTCTTTCTTTATTGTGTGCATCTTGTCTTTTTTTAGAACTTATATATATTCTAAGACAAAAAAAGTTGCACCTGGAAAGAAATGTCAGAATTGAAAGAAATTTACAAAATGCATGATTATGAAGGAGTAAACGATTAAGGCTGTTTTTGGCTAATGTGAAAGAATAGGATCCAAATTCGGAATATTTTTTCAGATATAAAAGTACGCAAACATTAATATTATATTCTGGCTTCACTATCCTGTAGAGAATCACTTGTTTTATCATACAACTCATTTTTATTCGAGTTGACACATATTTTCTTTTATAAAATGTATTTCGCGTTTTTTCTCCTATACCATAATGGTAAATGAGATTGAAATTTCAAAAACACTATATTATAAACAAATGTATGATTTATACAATGTCAGAAATTTTTATAAAAATTGAGGTATTTTTTTCTGTCCGAAAATGTGCTCCGTGTTAAGTTCACGCTTTGGTGCATATGGCGAAAACAGCCTTAAGACTGAAATATGCAAAATTTACTGAGCAAAATGTAAAATAATAGTATAATTCAGTATAGCGTATGGCCACTATTATTTCCAATAAAACCTGCTGTGAACATAGGTAGTGAGTCGTATACTTCTTTATGAAGTCTTGCGACTGTCTACTTCACGCTACTTGAACCTTAGATCGAACTTTTGGTAGATTACGTGGTGACTTCTCTTTCGTCCCATGGCATCTCATGCATTTTCAATCGGAGACAAATCTGGGGAAATGCCGACCGCGGTGAGTTATCGGCATGTTGTGAACAAGCTCTTGAGTTGGCAGCAATATGTGATTGAGGATTTTCCTGTTGGAAAAGGGGTTGAAACTCCAAGTAAAGAATGGGGCCCATACTGGCTGTAGCATCTTTTGAACTTGACTGGCCTGTCAGAGAGCCCTGTAACGAACACCAAAAGTTCGCGCACATTGCGTCCCACAACATATCTCCAGGTATTGTGGTTGTTTGACTTTGCACAACGAAACGTAGATATTGGTGTTGAGCTTGATGCCTTCATACATGGAGTCAATTGTCATCTCCATCAAGGCAGAATCGAGAATCGTCGGTGAAGATCAATCGAGGCCGTTCGTCGCCCGCCAACCGTCTGGTAGCACGCCATTCCAATCTTTGGTGATGATGTATGCTGTCAAAAGCAATCTTTGTGACGGTAATTCGTGAGTTAAGTTCCACGTCTTAAAAGTCGTCGCGAAATGGTACGAGTATTTATGGAATGATCAACAGGTTCTCACTGTGTGTTTTCTGGATATTTTGTGACATTGACTGATGGATCTGTATCCGGAAGTTTTACAGCACATTCATCCTTTCTCTATCCGCTTGACTGATTGTCGCTGGGATGTGCTTGTTGTAACGACCTTTGCCAGCAGTGTTTAACAGTGCATTACTACAATCTGTATGCTACGTAATTCATCGACTTAGATATCTTCTTGGAGCTCAATCATTCGGCTTCTGCCAAACTCTCTCAGTCGCTGAAATTACTTGCAAACTCCTCTTCGGGGTATAATCCAATGAGAAACGATCTAACAATACAACATTGCTAGTCGAAATGAATATCTGAATTATAAGATGTCTTTTTTATGATCAGGCGTGCACTGCGTTCGAAAGCTGCATTGCGCGCGTCACATGCTCAAATGAATCTGCTAATTTGATCATATGCGTCTTCGAAGCGGATTTATCATTCCTCTGAATTTCAGCCATGCCAGTATTTCCTTCTAAATGCTTCTTTGTCTTGGGGCGTATCATAGCAATCTGGTACTATTGCAACATTTTTCGAATTTAAATTTTACTCACTAGCTTTTGTTGTCGAGTTTATTTTTCTTCCCATTAATTATTCCCCCCCCTTTGATATTAGTTAAATTGCGTAATTGATATACAGTGATCAATATCATAGTTCAACTAAATCTGAGAGATATATTTATTCACCAGTTATCCACATCGTCAGCTATTTTCTTTGTTCTTTTAGCATAACCGCTCAGCAAATGGAATATGTAAGTACTTATTCACATTGAGGAAATATTTTACGATGCGCCTTATATACTTATGGAACGTTATCTTTCATAATTTATCACTCATAATAAAATGCATAGCAAATATATTTAGCCATATAAAAGAAGCATTGACAAACGTCGCTTTTGTTTCCGGGTTCGTTTTCCCGTCCGTGATAACGCCGGCTTCCTTTGAATTCAAGGCTTGCAGTAATATTTGTTTCAGCCCTCATAAGTATGCAAAGTAGGAAGTCATTATTGCGTAGAATTGATAAGAATTATAAACTTCATTTTAAAATTCTGTTAAAAATTGTAGAACATAATGTTGTTTTTAGCACTTGATTTTGGTAGTAGTTATTTTGTTTTAAATGGATAATCTTCGAATGGTCTGATTAATGATTTTTGCACCAAATAATCGTGTTTAGTTAAAATATTTTTTTTATTTTACATTTTATCAACAGAAGTCAAATATTTATGTGTTGAATCCATTATTTAAGGTGACTGTGACTACAGTATATACAATTTAGAAGTGGATTTATTCATATTTTATAATTTCAAAGTAGATATATTTCAAAAAAAAAAAAAAAAACACGACTATTTTAGTATATATAAAAATGTGAATTTTCAAACATTTTAGTTCAATCCCGGTTCAAGTCCTAGCTATGTACTGGCGAAATTATTATTTTTATAGCATTAATATTTATAAAATGAGAATGTTTTAAAAATGTCATTCTTTCGTCTTTTCCCCCCCCGATAAATTGCTTTTAAATTATTTTTTTTCTTGTAATTACACTCTTAAACAAAAAGTATATATGAATATTCTAATTCAACTAACACTAAATATAAAAAAAGTATCCATTTATACGCTTTTTCAAAATCATGGTTTCAAACGTCACCTTAAATCTTCTATACATTTAATGTGGTTTTATAAAATCAGCGAAATTACATGTAGCATTACTTTTAAATAAAGACCCAACCTTTTGGATTTTGAAGGGTTGTAACCTAATAATAAAAATTTACTTTTGAAATTGAATGGAATGCTCTTCAACAATAACTGATCCAAGTGAGCACCTCAAGCCTTTAGAATGCAAACTCTATGAAATGGTTATTGACAAAGCCCATTATAAAGGAAGATCAAGTATGTACGACAAGGGGCAATGGACATAGACTTCCGTACTTAATACTCAAAAGAATTTGTGTGTTGAAAAGCAACAGGAACATCTGTCGGCATCCTCAAAAGAAGACCGTGACCCACCTAGTTCTTTCGGGTGAATGAGGATGTACATCCTGAGTTTAACAAGATTGTTTTTAAAGGACGGTGGTTGTATGTTTTTAATCTTGTAAATTCAGATGCATAAATTAAAAAACGAATGAGTAATGGAAAGAGAAAAACATAGCCTTCTTACTCGTGAGTAATTTTCAATTGAAACGTTACTCAAAAACACAAGTCAGAATTCTTCTGTAAATACAGTTGGACCTCTTTTTAATGAAGTTGCTAAATCAGTGATTCCCAAAGTGGTCTATATCGACCCCGCACGGGTCTATGATGATCTGCAAATGGTCCACATCAGCAAAAAATTCATTTTGGGGCCCATGAAGTGTAAATGGGGGTCTACGATAAGACTAAACCAGTGATTTTAATTTTAAAAGAAAATTTAATCTAGTGTAAACCAGATTTGCCTGTTTAACAGCTTTGTTTGCTAAATTTACTAGGGTAGCTAAATTTTAATTTGCAGTTCTTAGGTGACAGCATAAACTTTATTAAAAAAAGGATCATAATTTCAGTGTTTCTCTTGCCAGAATTAAGGTAAAGGGGCATCATACTAGACGTCACGTATTTTACCAGTTTCTCATTTTGTTACAGACAATCTGCCAGAAAAATGAAGTTTTAATCTATGTCCAACATTTAAATGCCCTTTTTTCAGGTTTTGAAACTAGGTTTAATAATGCTTTGACTGGTAATACCACAGTAGCCAATGAATTAATACGGTCGCATTGAAAAAAAAAAAAACAACAAATGTCTGACTACAAAAAGAACTGATTTTAATAGCCCTAACGAAGATCTTAAAGTTTAGAAACGGATGTCAGAGCAATTTTTTCTCTAAGAAGATATACCTATTATTTATCCCGAATTATAGAACATCTTAATAGAATTTTTAATTGCTTTTCCTAGAGAAGAGGAGTTTCACACACACACAGAGCGTTGCCAACCTCCAAAACAAAAACAGAAAGAAAAAAAAAGAAAGATTGGATACTACTAACCGAAGAGATTTAGGGTTAAACATGAAAAGATTAATGCCAAATGTTGAAAATTTGTTATTGAAGCACCAGATTCATTCCACCTATTGGAAATATTTGTTTCTTGCTCAGTTATTTTATGTAACACTTATTTTATGTATCAATTAAATTTTAATTTAATTAATTCACACGTGTTTTTTAAGTTTTAAACACTCTACTTAACTTACAGTTAGAAACAGAAAACTTTTAAAGTAAGTAGCTATCAAAAAACATTTAAGTTGATAAATTTGCAAACGTTTAAATATTTGGTAAGTAGAGATCTACCCAAAACCGAAAAACATGGCAAGGGGTCTATTGAGACAAAAAAAAGTTTGGGTGCTTCTGCACTAAATCTTCATGTGGTGTAGTAGTTTGAAGAGTTGGGTTCTCGTCACTTGATCTTGGCTTAAAATGGCAAGGTCTGTTTCCAATGGCTCTCGCATTTCTTTAGAGTTGTACGTTACTAAAAATCAATTCAAATATACATACCATAGCGAAATGTGCCACTAAATTGAAATAAACTTTTCAATCAATCATTTCTTATAAGGTAGATTCAATAAAATGAAATACTTGCGCTTTTTGCTACATTTTTCGTATTTTGTACATTATTTGAAAGAAAAAGCGGAAGTGATTTTCGTTTCGATAAAGTTGTATATTTTTAAATTCGTCTCTTTCTTCGTGAAAAAACTATTTCAAGTATAATACTTTGAAGAAAAGTGTAGCAATCACTGTTACCAAATAAAGAGTTATTATTGTTATAAAGTAACAAAACTTAGGACCTGAACAAGGGCTCTAAACTTTTATTCTTTTATCTTATCGGATTCACAGAAATATATTTTCACCATTTTTCCTCCCTTTTATTTTTAGTGTCACTTGGAAAATTTTTTTGTAACTGGTGCACTTCCAAATTCAATCAGTTTATCTCGAGCGAAACCATCGAAATGATTGCTGGATATCTTCGTGAAAGGAATGAAAAAATGTCAAGAATTACCCCCCAAGAATGAGAAAGATGTGGCGGGAACAAGAAGGGAAAAAACTTCGGAATTTTTCCATACGCCATAAATGATATTACACGTTTTAAGATAGGGTAGAATTCCTTTTCTCGCCCCCTCCACCCCACCCCATCCTTGAATGTCCACGTGAAACAAAACAGATGGAATCCTGCTTGTCTTACTTTGGAGGAATGGAATTCAATTTTGCTGAGGAAAAGAAGGAAAAAGAGTTGGGAACATCAAGTTTGATGTCCACCGAACTTGAGTGCCGTTAAAGTCGCTGATATTGTCCAATATTTTTACTTTTGTTGTGTGGTGTCTAAAATAGGGAATTTTTTTCCCTGCAGAAATAGTCTTGGTTACTTCAACATTTATCGATACTTTTTGTGAAATAAGTTAAAGAATATAAGGAATAATTTAGGGTATTATATAAGATTATTTGTTTAGAATATCCTTGAGTTTTTTTAAATTGTTTAAAGACGTAATTTAAAAAAAAAAATTTAGACTTTTTTATAATATGTTAGAAATAATATTTTTTTTTTAAATTTAGTTATTACTTCTCGAATATTTTAATCAAGTAGTTGTGGTTACATATATATAAGAGTGATTGTTTTTGTTCTTGTAATTGATACGTAAGAAAAATTACAATATTAAAGTGATACATTCATATTTGACTTCACTATGATATTATTTAAACTTTTTTTTCATAGTAATACGTCTTTGGTTCCTTATTGATAATTTGAGTTTCACACCGATCAAAAATAAGTATTTATATAGAGTTTAGAACTTATTAATCCGAAGTTTTAATGTGAAATTTGAAAAAAAAAGAAAAAAAAACTACATTCCTTAAATTTTCTGTTTATTTAATGCTTTTATTTTATGTAATAAGTACGTTTAAGTCTTTCCTTTTCTAAGAAACGTTTATTTGTCATTTGATTTAAATATGTGTGTAAGGGGGATCCGTGTAGGAAGGGAGGATCTCGTAAGTCATTCAGTTTTTTTAAAAAAATATTTCACAAAAAGTAACATGATCGAGGTAGCCTAGTGGTTATGGTCACTAACTCGAGGCCGCGCGTCATGAGTTCGAACACTCGTGCCTCTGAAGACCCTCCGTGTAGAAAGGCGGATGCACGTTAAATCTGAAATCGTCCTATTCTCTTTACCGAGATTGAAAATTACAAGTCCGTAGCTAATAGCCCTCGGGTTGCTTTGAAATGCGATTTTTATAAACTATTCACTCATTTACTGCTGTAACGGGAAAAGTTATTTTAATACATGTATGCACTGATTGAAAAATCCATATAATATGTGTTGCATATAATAGACATGTATAAATGCTGCAGCTGATTAAATATTTTGATGACTGGTTTATTTATTTAATTTTGTTCTGGTTTATTAAACATATAATTTTGGGGTTTATCCACACCTCCCCACTTTTATGCCATGGTACATTAACTTAGGTTTTTAAAAACACAAGTAGAGATAAAGGGGTGGTCAGTTAGCACATTAGAACAGCGGTTCTTAAACTGTAGTCGCGGATCCCTAGGGTTCCCAGTGCCTTTCTAGGGGGTCCGCGTAAGTGTCTCATTTAATGTTAAGATTTCCTTCTTTTACAGACTCTGAAAAGCATCTTGGAAAAAATTTAAAAATGTCCCATCTTAGATTAGATACCTAAATTGCCCCAATGAAAATACTGTACTTGAACATGTGTATTTTGATCAAGAATATCAATTCAGTTGTTTAACATTCAAGAATATTAATTCAGTTAAAGGGGAAAAAATATTAAAAAAATCTGTATAAGTACCAAAGGCAGTCTAAGGATTGTTGATTAACCTTTAAATCACTCAATAATCCATGCGTTGGTAGTCAGGGGGAGGTATTCAAAATATCTCGGGGGTCCGCGATGTCAGATTGATATATAAAGGGGGTGCAGCGAATGAAAATTTAAGAACCCTTGCCTGAGAAAATTCATGCTTAATCTGTTAGTGGTATTTATTGATATGGGGTTCATAATTTATTAGAACGACCTCCCATTTTTATCGAAAGTAAAGAAACTTTCAACTTTAAGACATCCGTTCTTTGGATGTTTTAAAATACCAAGATGTTATGGGTTTCTTAACTCATTCCAGTTTGGATGAGAGTTGGCTTTCTCTCAAAAACACTTTTAAGTGTCCTCTTGAAAAATGCGAATGCGCTATAGTAATTTTCTTTTCAAATGTTTGTTACTTTTACACTGTTTGTTTGAACTTCGTGTTGTTGATCTTTCTGGAGTTTGTTGCGTTGTATGTTTTGTTTTCTGTCTGTTGAATTTTTCTCTTTTGTTTTTTGTAATTAGAAGTGAAAATCGCTTTTTGATTATCTGACGGTGAAGAACAAAATATACTTAAGTTTAGCTTAAAATCCAATTAATTATTTTTTTTTCTAGAATTTTTGTTACTATAATTTAGTACCACACACATTTATCAGATGCCTTGAAAAAAAAACCGAAAGCATTAAAAAGGAAAGACCTTGAGAGTTTTTTATGCGTTTTCTTAGACGTTGAAAAAGGCATATTTTGGTTTTGAAATTTTTTCCACTCCCCGGGGGAAAAATCGATATGTTTTCTTCGATTTTTTTGGTTACAGATGACTTTTTAATTAGAAATCGTTGCATTTTGTCTAAGATTGCATTGCTAGGTTTTGCTTCTGTAAACTGAAATATCAGTTGGAATTTTTCGAGAAATAATTTTTTAGGAAAGTTTTTTTTTTCAATGGTGTTGCGCATTGATATTTTAAACCTTTCCAGACCTAGTCTGGTACCACTTTTTAGCACTGCGCCATGTAGGCGATACCAATTACAGCAAGCAATTTTGACGCCCAGTTTCCTCCACAGAGGGAAGCACCTGAGCTCTTGGCGATGCGAACTTTGTTCTAGGATTTAATTTGGCCGAGAGCATCCAAGCCAAACAGACACTCTAAGGATCTTTTACATGCCGTATAATCATACGACTTGGCCATGGTCGCTGTCGATTTTCTGCATCAAGATAATCCACCGACTTGGGCCGGGGTCGAACCCGCAACCTTGGGTGTAGAAGGCCAGCGACAAACGAACCACGCCACCCAGCCGGCTTTTTAGGAAAGTAAAACGAATCTTTTCTAAAGAAGTGATAAGTAAGGATGAATAAGTAATATTTTTTACAATTATAAATTAGTTAAATGAATGTATTATAAAATAAGAAAATTATAAGCCTTCTAACAGTATTTAAAATGGGAAGGTTTGTAACGAATGAAAAAAAAATACACTGCATGAGTAATAGAGTTATATACTTTTTTTTCAAAATCACTCAATTGAATTATCGCTTCTCTTTAACGAAAAGCAGTGATTGAGTTATTTCTGATTAATTTGTGTTTGTAATATAACATTCAAGATCAACTTAATTCAAGTAAAAAAAAGATTAATTATATATATATATATATTTTATTTTCAATTTATTAGAAGTGGAGTTAAATGTGGATTTATGTTGTAGGTATTTTATTGATGGGTACATTTTTTGATATACTTGTAACGAACTCTCTAGAAAGGCTTCCGCCAGAGTTTAACTGCCACCATATTACAGACGCATATGTGTAATATTATATGTGATATATGAAATATGCGGATAGATATAGATTGCAGTTTAACTATCAAAGTAAGACAGCATTTTATACTATCTGTTAAACAACAATTCTTACTTAGGCTAGAGTTGAATAATTGTTTTAGCATTGTTAAAGCGAGGGATTCTAAATGACCGCTCCTTTTTAAAATGATTAGTTACCTTTGCATCTCAGAAAAGGTGTAAATTGTACCATAAAAATCAGTAAATATAATTTCAATAAAATAATAGAAGTGTTATCGAATTAATTTATTGTGCTAATTTAATATCTACAACCGCAAGAACGTTTAATTTTAGAATCACTTTAATAAAACAAATGTGCCCAGTAAAAAACCTTTTCTGACTGTCTTGGTGGGCCACTATTTGCCCACCCCTGGCCTAGACCAATGCTTTTTAAACTGAGGTCCGCGAACCCCTGTGGTCCGCAGTGCCCCCCTTTCCAAGGGGTACGCACAGCCTCTCATGTAACGTTGAGATTGCCCTCTTTTATTGACTCTGAAAAGGCCTTGTGGAAAAATTGAAAGATGTGCCACACTAGACTAGATCTCTAATTTGCCCCCAATGAAAAACTCAACTAGAACTTGTATTTTGATCAAGAATATTAAGTCGGGAATTGATGTTCAAAATCTTGGAGGTCCGCGATGTCACGCTGATTCATAGGGGGGGGGGGCGCAGCGATCGAAAGTTTAAGAACAGTTGACCAAGACGATATTTTTAATCGTTTAACTATTATTAAAGTAAAATCCTGAAGTGAGGCAAGTGCACTAAGTTTTATTTGGTGTAGGATCTAATTTGAAAACAATATCGGAGAGCTGGCATCTCGTTCTGTAATTCAGATAAGTAATTTAATAGTTTATAATTAAGTATTGATGATTATCTTCTCCTCTAACTTTTAGATAGAAGATAAATAAACAATTAGTTGTTTATTTGAGATTACTTTTTGATTCGTTTCGTTATGGCCTGTCCATGTTCACGCAAGGTTTTGATTCGAATTGGACATATGGGTACGGAACTCTCAGAGTTTATTAAACCGTCTATGGAGGTACCTTTACCTACTTAGAAGCAAGAATTGTTTACTTTAAAATGTGGTTAAGATGGGGTGTTTTTACTTTTAAGTATATTTTATCCAGAAATTTGAGGGTAATATATATTTTTTAAATATTGAATGCTATAGTATTTTTGTAATTTTACTTCCAATACATTTCGTTCAGCAATTTAAAATAACAGTACCTTATTTATAGCTGATTAGGTGCAAAAGTTAAGTTTTAAATAATTGCATGTTATTCTGTTATTTGAATTTTTTTAAAAAAAAACTTTTTGTTTATTTGTTTAGTTATTTACTAAATTTTGATGTCATCTTTCATACTCAGAGATTTCTTGTTAGCCATATTTTGTGTGAAATAGCAATAGATAATAATACCATTGTTAAATCAATGCATAACAATTGAAAAGAAGCACCTGTTGCTAATTTTTTGATGGATGAAGAAGAAAGTCATCGATCAATATTTTTACGAACCTTTAAGTAAATAAAAAACTCAATGTGTTACTTTTTCCTCTTCTAGTAACGTCATGGTAAAGGTTGTATAACAAAAGCTAACGTTTTTTGTTTATTTCTTGCAATTTGTTTATAAATTTTATGTCTATTTTTGATTATTATACTTTGAAAGAAAGTATGTACTATAAAACGAGTGAATATATATTGTGTATATATACATCAAATTGTAATTGCATAATAAAACCCAACGTTTTTAAATATCATAGGCCGCGAGAAACAATTGTATATGATAAAAAAGAAAGAGGGGATAGGGACAGATATTTGTATGTTCTTGGTTTGAAGTTATAGTGATACTTGAAAACGTAAGAAGCGTAATTTTTTGTCTCCCTTTAAAAAAAGCTACTTTAAATAATTAATATTTTTTTATATTTTCATACAGCCTAAAAATTTTATTTGATCTTAAAATTGTAAAGAAAAATGAAAAAAAAATGTAAAAATGGAATTAATTTGTGTTCTATTTGTGTTTATACTAAAAAAGAAAGATTAAGTTCGTACCTTAGAGTGCACGTCATCCTTGCTCCAGAAATAAATTAAGATTTTTCGAAAAATGTGTCTTAAATTCTTTTTTTACATGAATAATAACAAAATAGATTTGACTACTAATGCAATTCATAGGTTTTTCCCCCTGCATAGTAACTAATTGATGAGCTTTTTTCTGTTTATCATTATTAATAGCTATTAAATGACCAAAGGACAGTTATCATACACATTATTTAAAAAACTACGAAAAATGTGTTTTAGATATAAAGATACTTATTATTCTTTTTTCTAAACAGTTTTGATGTTAATCGTTTTGGGTTGGTTTGGATGAAATATGTATAAAAAGATTAGCTCTTTTGAATTTCATCTGTGTGATATTTATTTAATAAACTGAATGCTCTTTTACAAAGAGAAAGTATTACGTTCAAAATGTAAAATATCCTACCCAAAAATAAAATGAAAAATGGCTTTTCTGCTTTAAAATATATTCGAAGATTTAAAAAAAAGAAATATAGAATTCTGTTGCAAGTCCTTTGACATGCGAGAGAAGTATGCTGCCCACAGAACACTCAATCAATCAAATTTCCCCGGATGACACGGTCAGCTGTCGGACTACATAGTTCGATCGTCGTTCTGAGTAAATTTGAAGTTAACATTAAGAAGCTTAGCAGCTGAAGAAATACGCTATTTTTTTTAGTAAACTATTAGTTTGGTTTTCGAGGTTATATAAAGGTCAAAGACCATTAAGACTGAAATATATTCTTCAGTATCGTGAATTACTTCTTTTCCTCTTAAGCCTATTTATTTAAAACCTACCGCGAAAAATTGGCCACGTAAAAATCGAAGCAAAAGTTAGATGACCTATTGTCATAGCTGTAACAATTGAAAATATGGATTTAACAGAATAAAAGTACAGGATTTCAAAGCATGGTTTTGGTTGCTGTTTTGATAAAAACTAAAGAGGAAAGTGTTAGAATTAGTGTCGATATAAAGCTATATGAGGATTATTGGTGATATACCTCCTACTCATAAATCAGTGACAATTTTGTTATGGGTTCTCGCCGAGTCTTCTAATCCTCTTTAGGGCAGTACTCTGCAACCTTTTTATCACCGCGGACCGGTCAATGTTTGATAATTTTACCTAGGCCCACTGAGAGTGGGACGTTGATTGTGTGTGTTTCAGATTGTTTTGATTTAATGATTGTAATTTAATTATATTTAAATATACCTTCAAAATAAAATACAGTTACTCCGAGAAATGAATAAAAAGTGATTTAACATGGAATATAAAGTGATTTCCGTGGAAAGTCGCATAAACCCGAGAGAAATTTACCACAGTAAATAAAATTGAAATAATTTAATGTTCCTTGGGTGTCCCGGTACCATTTAATACACGAACCGATTCCGGTCCGCGGACTGGTGGTTGGAGATAACTGCTATAGGGATTATTTTTATCATACATTTTTTGGTTTGAGAACTTATTTCTGTAAAGGAACCGTGATTTATGTTTAGTACAGTAGAATATCGTTTATCTGAATCAATTGGGACCGGACACCGTTCGGATACGCGATTGTTCGGATAACCGAAAACCGAATGTGATCCATGTAGTATTTGAAACCGGATACTATACGAATATTGAAAATCATCACATGCGGGAAACGTACTTAAAGAAAAAGCAAAATAGGTGCAAAATGTTGCAATTTTGCCTTTGTTGTGGAAAAAAATCACTTATTTTTCTCTGTACCATTATACAACGACCAGTGTATAATATATATACACTGGTCCGGATATTTGACGCTCCGGATAATAAACGTTCGGATAAACGACGTTCTACTGTAGTATTACTATTTAAAGTCAAGTGCATTGAGTGTGAGAAAGAAAAAATGAAATTAGCTATTGAGCATGTTGTAGTTAGAATATAGAATTTATATTTGAATCATCGGTGTTCTTTAGAAAAGGATTTGACCAGTGGTCCCCGAACCCCAGGGGCCGCTGACAGGTACCGGTCTATGTATCAAATGATAGTGGGCTGCCCAAGGAACATTGAATTATTTCCATTTAATTTACCATGGTGTATTTCTCTCGGTTTTGTGCGACTTTCCATGGAAATCACTTCATATTCCATGTTAAATCATTTTATATTCGTTTTTTGGTTAAATTGTATTTTATTCTGAAGGCATGTTTAAACACAATTAAATTAAAATTATTAAGTCAAAACAATCTAAAATATAAACAATCAAGCGACCTTCCCCCTCAGCGAGGTTGCGTGGCTGGAGCGGACACATAACATTTCGTGGGCTGAGCGGACACTTTGAAACTCATCGTGGTTTGAGCGGACCCCCCCCCCCCATCTTAGAACAGATTTGATTATCGAATTACAAGGATAAATACATTGTTGCCAATCAAATTTAATTGTATTAAACTGTTAAGATGTTATAGTGCGAATACATTTTAAACATAGCGAAATGTAATAGAATTAAAAACTTTCAGAGAAATATTTAAAAATTAATAGTAAGTAACAATATAATGAAGGGTATGAACGAATTTCAAAAATTTTGTGGAAAACTGTATTTTAAAGTCAAATAACTATTAGAACAGGTGCAGTTGCCATAAAATTAATTAGTTTCATTAATGTAAGTAAAAATTAATACTAGAAGTAAAATACACAAGATACAAGTAGATAAAAGAAAAATAAATACAAGTAAATAAATACTAACTAACCTTTATTATAAAAGCATAAATATCCTTTATCATTGGATTTAGTCCAACCTAGTTACAAAACTTGAAGATTTTAGATATTTTTTTAGATTGTTTGATGTTTCGAAGTCTTTTAGGGTGTTTTCAATTCTTACATTCAATTAACACTTATTAGTTAAAATACTAAAAGAAGAAACACAAAAAGTATCTTTTAATTTGAAATCCAGAGAATTAGGCGACCCTAAAAAAAAAAGGAAAAGGAAAAAAAAAAAAAACATGTGCAAAATTGAATGGGGAATGTGTCCGCTCAAACCACGATGAGTTTCAAAGTGTCCGCTCAGCCCACGAAATGTTATGTGTCCGTTCCAACCAAGTCCGCTGTAGCCACGTCACTCTCAGCGATCCGTGGTAAAATTATGAAACATTGACCGGTCCGTGGCGATAAAAGGGTTGGGAAGCACTGGATTAGACTACTCGTGTAGATATTTATGAATGGAGCCGAGTATCTGCATTGACTGATAAGTGCATTCTATTTTTTTTATTATAAGTATTTAAAATAGATTATAAAATTGACTTGCTCCAAGTAGGCTTAATTAAACGTTAATAAAATTTTTTTGATTGAAAGTATGAAATAAAAATTGTTGCTAGTTTCAAAATGGCTCTTCCTTCTACAAACCTTCACGCTGACTCGAGCAATAGTTCTCTACAAGGTCGGTCAGTTAGCTGTTGCATAATAAGTCATAACATGCACTCTTTAATTTTAGTATCATTATGCGCATAAAGATTTCGATTTTTTTTATTTGAATTTAAAAAATAACGAATGAGAAAAAAGCTTTTTACGTTCCAAATATGCATGTATTATTGCAAAATATTTAATGGAAACTTTTAATGCATTATTTGGTTACCAAAATGCAATGTAATAAAAAAAAGTTCATTTTGAAGTTGAAAGGGCAAGTGAGGCTTAATCATATATGTAGGTTCCAAAGAGCGAGCAGATCAGCATCTAGTATGAACCCTGATTTATGATCTAGTGGAGAATAGGAATCAACTTCTCCTTTAATGTTCTTTTTATTTCTTTAAAAAAACTGAGTTCTGTGCTTCAAACAATTTCATCTCGATATAGCATATATATGCAAATCAGGGCTGACACACGGAAGTGATTGGGTAGCGTAACAAAACGGATTACCTTCCAATGGAAATTGTGAATCTTTTTAATTGACTAATATCTTCTCGATTCTGAATCTTGGAATTAAATTTCGAACACGCGATTTCTTTTGCACACACAAGCACTATTATCGCCATTTATATAAAAAGTCACGCGATGATATAAGTTATCATTCAAATGGCATTATGTTTCTTTATGAATCACGCGATATCTAAAGTAGTACATCATTATTTTCTTATTTAATGCTTGCTCGACATTATAATCCTTTGTACGTGATGTTTGTTTCTTATAGTCCCCCCCCCTTTTTTTTTGGAATTTATGATTCTATTTTTTGGTATGTGGTGCCGACAAAAAATTCTTATCAGTTTGTTTTCTTTTTAAATAGAACTAAAGGTTATGTAGCATGTTTGTCAGTAACTTTTATAGTGCCGGAAATATTTTTTACAGAATTGTTCATTGTTTTAAAAAAAAATTATCTCTAACACAGCCTGGAACTTAAAAAGAAGTTTGTAGGAAGTATATTTCGATTTTTATTTATGTATTTGTCACATTTTTGAAAAAAAATTTTTTTTTTCGTTATAAAATGCGTTTTTTTTTTTGGAGCATAGCAGTACAGAATAACTAATTTTAGTCATTGTATTTGTCGGAGGTTAGAACCCGCGACCTATGGATCCGAAGCCAAGTAAGATGACCACAAGTCAAAAGTGATCACCTCTGTCCGGAGTCTGTTATTGGCTTATATAGGGACCGCTACAAGTATTCATTTTTGAATATTGTAATATAAGATTTGTTTAAATGCCTTCTGTAGAATTCATATTTCTTGTCTTTCGTAATGGACTTTATAATAACCCGTTCAGTAGCAAAAAGAGTATAAATTCTCTTGCTATTGTCGTAAAACATATGGAATTTATGTAATGTAATAATTAGTTTGTAACGGTCGCTATTTAAGGCTGTCTTCGCGTATTGTTAAAGAATAGGACAGTTACTCGACAAATTGTTGAAGATATAAAAGTACTCCAACGTTAATACTATATTCTGTCTTCGCTGTTCTATAGAAATCAGTATATTTATCATATTCTTTATTTTTATTTGAGTTGATTCATTTTTCTGGTATGAAATGTTTCATATTTTTTCTCCTGTACCGTAATGCTAAATGAACTATTTCTTCACATGTGCTAAAATAAAAAAAAAAACAATTATTTATAGGCTTTTTTTAATTTTAAAAACGTTGTATTATACATGGATGCATGAATTATAATATTGCAAATTTTCATTAAAATTGAGACATTTTTCTGCTTTAAAATGTGTTCCGTGTTTAGTTCAGGCTGTCGTATATTTGGCGAAGACAGCCTTAAATGTTTTGTAACGGAATGTGTAGAGGGAAAAAAAAAGTTTGGAAAAGAAATTTGACTATCTTACTTTTTCGAACATTTGGCGAAGACAGTTTTATTTCCGGAAAGTAAACATGCGTTTAAAAGAAAAGGAGAAAGGAAAAGATTTTACATTTAAAACTTACATTTAAAAATATTGTTATGTTTTATCAACTCGTTATTTATATATTTTTAGTAAGCTCTAAATGAAAATAAATTTTCCTGTTTTTTTTTAAAAGGAAATAATTAATTGTTTTGCTTTAATTTTTATGCCATTTCATTTAAATGCAGTAAAAATTGCTATTCAAACGCCTAACTTCTTTTTGTAAATTGTATGGGAAATAAGTATAATATTTAATGCATATATATATATATATATATATATATATATATATATATATATTTCTTTCCACATCGGGGTTTCATGTAAAAATGGAACGATTTCTTTTTCTGAATAATAAGCGGTTTTAAATTTTTTAAAAAATTTATCAGTTATTATTAAAATAGTCTCGATATTTTAAACTGAAAAATACGTTTTAAACTTGAAATAATGCGTTTTTCAAGGAATAAATATTTTTATTTATAATAGAGTTTTAGAAAGGCGAAAGAAAGATGAAACGGCGTTTCACAAAAAGGAATAATTAAATTAATCGATAAGGATTCATTTATCTGTGGCGATGAGCGTGTGAATCATAACTTTCCAAACTCGTAAAGTAATTGCAGCTGTGTTTGAAATTATTCACAATTAAGACCGGGACTAAAAATAACTCATTCCTCTTCATCGTAATCATTTGTTTCCTTCTTAAAGTCGCTTAACTTTCTTTTGTATGTACAGCAAACTTTTTTTTTTATCTGATTTCATTTTAAATGTTGGTACACTTGTGGAAGAATCATTGGATAACATTTAGTGAAATTGCGATTAAAATTATTTTTTAGTGAAATATTAAAAAACAATTTATTTAAAGTTCGTAGTTAAATAAAGAATAATGGTTGATAAAGGAGGGGGGAGGTAATCTGTATGTAAAATACAGATTAAAAGTTTGAAAATAATTTTCTTAGCGATTGAATGTAGATTCATAATGAATGATGTAATTTTTCTTTTATGAATCAAGATTCTTGGTATTGACAAAACATTTGCATTATGTGCATGAAACGCTTAAGGATAGTTATGAAAGAGTTCTCTCTTCGCAGAATTCTCCATTGTTTTACTTTATTCTGTATTTTTATGTATCTAAGCAAATCTGTTTAGATATGCAAGTAGTTTCATTGAAAATGCACGTTACTGAAAAATTGACTGACTGAATGAATTTCAGAAACACTAAATAATAAGACAAAGGTTCATAAAAATCCTCATGAAGATCGCAGAAGGATCAATCCCAGAGACTTATGGTTCTTTTGCGACATCATTTTACCAAGGGTGATATAGTCGCCAATCTGGTAACCTTAGTCACTTCTTTTATTGGTTGGTTATCTTATTTTTCAAGTTCATGCTGGGAAGAGTGAACTTTCCCTGTAAAACAATTTTCCCACTAGTAATGTATCACTGCAAGAAAAACAACATACGTGACGTGTTTGAATATTACACATTTTGAATGTGACCCAAATAAAAGCAAAAGCAAACATAACAATTCATGGGAGTGTTCGTTTCTTATAATTATTAATTTATTTGGGTCATGTTGAAATTCGCAAAACATTTATTCTAGGCACCGAAATTACAACTGTTGTTTGTGTTTATACTGCAATGAATGATCTTACTTCGTAAGAAATACAAGAAGAATGAGTCATCGATTTTAACACCACCTGCGTTTGACGTCTGCAGCCACACTCTAGTACAGTCCTTAATTAGTGGCTTGTTTCACATCAAAGTAATTCTGCCTAGGTCTGATGAAAGTAAAAGTCTCCAGGTGCTTCATTTTCCCACTGTCGTCATGTCACGTTAAAGGAGATGCTGCCTGTGTTCCAAGAAAAGTTTATTCTTCGAAGGGAAAGTGTTGGATTGAAATATCCGTCTCATTTATTTCTTTCATTGAAGCTAATTATTGGAAATGTTTGTGAATGTAGAGAAATTCGGCTTTGCGGCTAATTAAATGTATCAATATTTAAAGAGGAATGGAACAAATTGTATTGTGCCTGTTTGTGTGTTGTTGAATGCAGTCGAAATGAAGCTTTCAAATAACAAATTAATTAAAAATCTTTAAAAGTGTGTTTTTCGGTAAAAAGAAATGAAAAGCTTGTAGTTCTTTTAAAGTAAAGTGATTTTTTTTTCGGTGGTACATTATTATTTATTTTTTTCTGGTAATGGTCTTCAGAATTACTTATTGATTCTGTGAAATCTATTTTGATTTATGAAAAATGTATTAGTCAGAATTATATATTTCAATTTATTGAATATCGTGTTTTTCTTTTCTTCTATAGTAAAAAGGATGCGAGGGGGAGGCAGCGTAGTAGTTATGCTTGTGGCCTCGTGGCCGATGTGTCATGAGTTCGAGCCCTAGTGCTACTGAAGATCTGCTGTGTAGAGTAAATCTGTCAATCTTAACGTTGGGGCGGTGTTGTAGTTTAGGGAGGAGTCTGTGCTTTCTCGGATATTGTTCTCGTCACTTGTCCGAGGTTCAAAATTACGAGGCCCGTCGCCAATAGCCGTCGTGTTGCTTTTTGTGCGACGTTAATGAAACACATTTACTCACTCATGATAATAATTTTTTCATGTCAATTTCAATGAGAATAAATAAAGCTAAAGTTGTTTAAGAAACTAGACGTAACTAAAGTAAAACAAGTGTTGATTCTTTTAGGTTTCTACTTAATACTTTCTACTTGTATTTGGAAGGGCTCGGATCTTGCATATTGAGAATGGAATTTTAGTTCAATTGTTTGGGGCATAGTAATATCGAAAATATGCGCTTTGTAGCTATCATAGAAGCATAATATATAGTAATGAATGAAAATTATTTATAATATAATTTTTAAATTTATTTATGTTTAATAAAAAATTTGAAACAGACGTTTATTTGACGAAATCGCTAAATTCAAATAAAATAGATTTATTCGCAAAATAGAGGTTCGTAAAATGGGGGTCCGATTGTAGCTATATTTGTAACACAAATCTTTTTTTTAAAGTAAATTAATACTTTTATATATATTAAGATTCTATTTTTAAAAAAACTTATTCATGCAATAATAAATTTTATAAAAAGAAAAAGGAGAAAAATTAAATTCAAATTTTGAGTTCAAAAAAATTTTTTTGGCGAAATTATTTATAACATTTTTATTTGTGGTTACTTCATAACGAATCTTTTATATATTCCCTCTTAATTCATACTCAATACGGACGCCAATAGCCGCCCTCGCTTTGCTCTAGGGTGCAAAGTTAATGTACACTTACTCACTCAGTCCCCAAATGTGTATCATTCATTCAAAATGTGCGTGTCGCTTACAGTGATATTTCAATCTCATATCCACAAGTGTAAATGTGGCAAAATACACAACGATTTCTTTTTATAAGAATGTTTTGAAAATTCCCGGCGCTTATTAGCCATCATTAATGCTTCCTTTCATAACGCTAGTCTTCTCTGTAATGAAGCTTATATACGATCGGTAAAAACCCTTTTGCTATTCCAGTTTTGTATAGAGGCCTTGCTCAATGATCCATCATCATATGGTCTTGTGCGTAACTCATAGGCAATTAGTTCAAAAACTGTTTAATCTGGTAGGCGTGGCGGTAGCACGCACTCCTCGACAATGGTTCTGTTGTTCCTCAGTCCCTTAAAACAACAGGATTCGGCTTACTTAGTTTTGAGAGGAGTTCTTAATTCACTTCTTCACAGTCTTGTTCTTCTTAAAGCAATTGAACATTCATACTTTGAGCTATCCGGTCAGAGTATTTCATTCAAGAAATTTATTACTGAGCAGTTCTTTGTTTTCTTTTTGGTTACAAAGAACAATTTTACTTCTTCTAGGAAGGAAACGTAATACTTAGTAATTTCAGTTTTTAAAATAATTTAATTTACTGTATAAGAATTGGTTTTAAAATTTGCTTGTATAAAATTGGTATTCTTATTTATTTTGTAAAATTGGTATTCAAATTGCTTTTCCTAGATTTAATTAATCATATACCGTAAAATCCGGCATATAACGCACACCTATACTTTCAAGCTGCATTTTTAAATTTTTAGGTATATTCGCCGTATAGCGCGCACCCCACCCTTTTTTTTACGAAGAAATCTGAAATGTACTTGTGCAATTCTAGTACGTTTTGAAGTCATTTATTAGAGGCCCCTCAGGGGGCTCACCTTCTTTAGGTGAGTACGGGTGTCACAATCCCGAGGTGCCCTAGTGATCTTTTCCTTTTCCCACGGGGTTTACTGTCTTTGGTAAACACTTGCTTCACGAACCCGGGGTACCCTAGTGATCCTTCTCTATTTTGGGCCCTCTTTCTTGTCATTCAATTCATTCTTTCTTTCTCTTCCCGTCTAGACCACAGATTAAAACAAATGTTTGGCGCAGTATAGCCGAAATCGGCTCTTGCGCCAATAAACCCCAAAATCACTCACTCACTCATTTATTAGAGGTATTATACCAATTTTTTAAAAAAAAGTATTCTACAATTACAACCCATAAAGTTCATTAGGTATTTGTCGTTTCTTTAATAAACAGTGTTTCGATCTATGTAAAAAATAATTTTTTTAAATTTTTTTTTAAAAGTATTTTTCTAAAATTACCACCCGTAAAGCTCATTACGTACGTCATTTCTTTAAAATAAACAGTGTTTCAATCTATAAAGAAGTCTACTCTTTTTATGCTCATCTTTTTTTTTTTTGCTTTTGAAGTTTTCATTTTTATACCCGGCGTATACGCGCACCCGTAAATTTCGATCTTTTTTGGCGTTAAAAGGGCGCGTTATACGCCGGATTTTACAGTAATTATTTTTAAACTTCTTCATAAAATAAAAAGTACAAATAAGTTTCCGCCGTTTCTTTAAATAAAAAAAATTGGGCATTTGTTGTGAAAGAACGGTGCATTGTGTTTCATTCAAAGTATTGTCTATCGCTAGCCTTAGCGTTTCCCCATTTTTCTGGCAATATAGGGTACCTTGCGCGCGTCGGAAGAATACTTCATCTTTTGAGAATATCCACAAATAGACCCAATGTTATGGTATCTTCACATGAAGTGAAGTGCTGCTCAGTAGCCCATGTGTCATTGATCGTACAAATGATAATCGGAAGGAGTAGCATCTGGTGCATGAGGTAACTGGGATAGGACTTCCAATTGTGTGTCTCCAGTTAGGTTTTCTCCGTTGGATGAGCATTATCATGTTGGAGAATAGTTTTGTCGTGGCTGGAGTAGCAGTGGGCTCGCGCATTTATCCTTAAGCACTCGACTCAATCTCATCAGTTGGGTTCGGTAGAGCGCCCTTAATGGTTCCGTTTGGTTTGAGCAACTCATACACGACACACGGCTGATTCCACCAAATACACAACATAAGTTTTTCCCCGTGAATATTTGCCTTGGCTGTCGAATTTGAAGCATGGTTATGTGGTCCCCATGATTTTATCTTCTCTGGGTTATCGTAGTAGGTCCATTTTTCATCACCAGTGACTATGTAATGCAAAATAAATTTTTTTTTTTCATGCTTTGCATGTAGCATTTAATTTCTGCAAAATCAACGTCCTGCATTTTTTTTTGCTTAAGTTCATATGAAACCCAATTTCATTCCCGTATGTCTTTTTTTTTTTCTGTATTCCTTCGCCAATTGAAGCTTATATTAATACGTAAAGAGGTATGTATGCATAGAAATATATTATCGTCTAATTTCAACGATTTATTTCTTTGTTCAGTGCTGTACGCGAAATTAAAAAAAAAATAATTGTGAAAATATTAAACAGAACAAGATTTTGAGTTTTCTGGATTGAAGATATAGATTTTCATATCGTTATGTATTTTTATTGATATTTGTAATCCCAATGCATAAAATATTTATAAAGTGTGCAAGTGTCATTTGGAACACATTAGAACTCTTACAAAGCAAATGTGTTTCATTAAAAAAAGAAAACTTATATGCTATAATGTTTTCATAACTTATGGACTCATGATAAAAGGGTTCTCTGGTACCCACGAAAGTGTTCCAATGGTGCTCTACTCTTTGAATGTCATAGAGGCCAGCAGACTTGAGTATCTTGCCAGTGGACACTTGAAACCTCTCACCTTTGAACATGAGCTAAAAGTTTTAAAGATCTGTACGGCGTGTAATGCTGAGCAGGCATCACCTGAACACATTTGACATTGTTTAAACTTTAATCTGGATGAGGTGTTCGTAAAACCTCTTTTATTCTTAGATTTTTTTTGGAAGTATACGCACTAATGGAGTTGGTCTAGTCTTATGCTACGGCACTTCTAAGGTGCAGTGCTTTTGAGGCCGTATTACTCTCGTGAAAGGCTGCGTTAGGATGACATTGAAATGCTCGTAGGTGTGAGCCTTGATGTAGGTCTGAGAGAGTCCAAGTGAATCTGGAAGTCGATCGGATAGAGAGAGTCCGTTGGAGTGTGCTGGGGCGTCGTAGAATGTTGAAGCCTGTAGAAGTGTCTCTGTAGCGTCTGTGATGTTTTTTAGCGTATCGAGAATCTCTGGTTTCCCCGTTTGGTGTCTATTTAAGGTGGAATATGTCACGCCCACAAAAGCGACACGCGAGGCAGAATCATTTATGTTTGGGGACGTAGCCAGGATTACTATTCGGCTCTTGGTCCTAGTTACGTCTAACGTGGTGGACTTAGAAGCCGGAGATTGGCGTGGGAACTGTGCCGGTCACCTCTCTGTCGACTGTATAACGAGAGGTCAAAAGTTGACTTGCTTTTGAACATAAGCATCGATGTGTCCGGTCTAAGATATTTTCCCACGCGAAATTCCCTGACCGTTGAGACGTCACTAGTTTCCTAACAGGAAATGGGTCCTTTGGTGGAGACCACCGCACTTATATAGATAGCTCAACTAGGAATTAGAAACAACAGCATGTTTTCATGATTTCAAAGCATTAAGTTAATGTTTCGTTTAAAGATATTTGTTCACCATGTTGCCTTTATGTATTTCCTGAGTCAAAGAGGTATTAAACAGCGTCTTTATTTTATTAATAGCGGCTTCTACTTAAGCCTCCGAATAATACTCTCCTGCAACAGTGCCTAATAACGTTCTTTATAAAACCCATCCCAAAACAAGTGCTTTAACAATTCCCTGTTGGAAAATAACGAGATTTATCCATACTGTCTCGCCTGAGTAATACGTAAAGAATTCTTCCAGAATACATTCTACATTTTCCCAGAAAATAAGACCATTAAGAAGATTAAACATGGGCTGCGTGTGCAAGTCTGCCTCGAATCCGGATTAGACCCCCTCTTCCAAACCGTTAGTAATTCTTAATTTTGTCAGGCGTCGACTGTAACGGCGCGATAAATTGCTCACTTCCGACCTCCCCCCTAATTATTTTCCCCGACTTCTGACACCGCATTTTTCTCTTTATTTATGCTGCACTCTGAGAATTAAACGGGTGGAAAGGGAAATTATTTTCAGACTTTCTCCATGTTTTACCGAGTTCTTTAACGCCGATAAGAAAACGTTGAGTTTGTAACAGATATAGCTCGTTTCTTTAACTCCGGAAATAATCGACGGAGATAAATCGGAGTGCGTTGGGAGAGATGTCGCAGAGCTTTTCTGGTGAGGATGATGGATGAATCGAGGGTTTGGTATTTTAGAGCGTGAAATTTTTTCGCTTTATGGATGGGTATGTGGATATGCTAATGGTGAAACTCGTCTTTTTATATAATTCTTTTTAAAGTAACCAAATGCCTAGAGTTAATGTAACGTAAATAGGGATTTTTTTAATGTGGTGATTAAATGTTGGAATTATAAAACAAATTATATACTGGATATTTTTATCAGCGAGTAATTCAAGAGTGAGTTAGTGAACATATATTATGAAATTAGAGTGAAATACGTTTAAGTGAAAACGCTTTAGATGAAATATCGGTTATTACGAAATAATACAACGGTCCTGACAAACTACTGAGCATTTTCATCCATTTTTTCTCTTATTTTTTTCTTATTAAAAAAAAATCGCTTTACACGAAAATATTTTCCTTTTTCCCCCCTTCAAGATCGCTGTAGTTCCTCAAATGCTTGAAAGAATTTTTCTACTGTATCGTATCACATTTATTTCAAAGTCTTAGATAATTAGTTCAATGTTACAGTTTCCAATGCCGCTCAAAAATAGTACTTAAATTCGTCAAAAAACTTCAATTTTAACCCAGTTGTGAGTGCACTTTCGTGGACTAAGCGGCATAGATTGCCCAGAGCCGATAAGTTATGCCTCTGTGGTAATTTAAATGTGTCCGCGAACGTTTAAAGAACTTCGAATAGGCATAAGCAGCTCATTTGGAGATATTTCCGCTATCAATTACTTTTTAGCGCGTTTTTCACGTAGTGGAACAAAAGCGCTATTAGGACGCAAATTTCGTCTTCGTTCCATATTTTGTCGTACCTTTTTCTCAGCCAATAAGCAACCAATTGACCTCGAGTTTTCGGCATTGGGTCGTATTTATGCCCTAGATGAGGCGAATAATATTTAAATTTTCCCATAGTTTTCCCGAATTTTCCTATTGTAAAATACAACATGTGAAAAACGCGCTAAAATTACTTGGCCATGCCAATGATTGATATCTTGTTTCAGGTGAGAAGTATAAGGGAAAAAGGTTTCTACTTTAATTTTGCAAATCTGAATAATATCAAACTTAAATTATTATTTGTTAAGTATATGAAAATAACATAATATACCACTCGCAACAGTCTATCATTTAACTGTGTTATGTACACTTTTGAATTGGGGGGATGGCACTATATGTATATATTCAGAGCGAAAAAAATTTATTTAAAATTATGAATATATTTTCTGTGATTTCCAAACTTATCTTTTCTTTCATTGTCCTGCATATGACAGCGGTAGCCTAGTGGTTAAGGTAACGAACTTGTGGCTGGCGTGTCATGAGTTAGAGCCTAGTACCGCTGAAGACCCGCCGTACAGAGGGGGCTGATACATGTTAAATCTGTCGAGGCTCAAACGTCCTCCTATTGATATGATGTAAAAGTTAGAAGAGGGGGGGGGGTGCCAGTTCAGGTGTGGTCCTTATCACTTGACCATGGTTCAAAATTACGAGGTCCGTCGAATAGGGCGACGTTAATATTCACTTACTCATTTTCATCCACAGTTTTTCCAAATCTCTTTTATTGTGTTTTGTATAATAAACACTTTGAGGTCTCGTATTAGTTAAAAAACTGCTGTATATTGATGGTAAAATAATTGCCTCTTATATATATGTATAAATATATATATATATACACACACTCGTATATTTTCGTACGGCAAAACAATCAAAATGATAAATTCATTAAAACTTCAATTTGGAAATTGGTACTTTCACGATTTTGTGTGTGTGAATTGCTTTCATTAGAAAAAGGATAACTAGCATCAATCAAATTTTAATCTAGTAAATCTATACAAATTTAATTATATAATGTACACTATAGTTGTTCAATGTCAAGTTTGAAGGAAGTGTAAATTATTTTGTCCATAGTAAAAATATCCAAGTTTCATAGGGAAACTTTTAACATGATTCACACGATGATTAATGCAGTTGAACATTGCTGTGGTTGATCGATGGTGCAATGAACAAAACATACAATTTGACGGAACGATTGTTCAAGCTCTTCACAATTTTTTTTTCTTTCTAAAAAGGTCATTTGAAAAGGAAACTCTTTTAACTGAGAAAGTGTATGCTGTTTTCTATTGGTATCTTTTAGTGTAATAACCCTAAAACGACGTTTAAAATATTTTCAACTTATGATGGAGTTATGTAGCTCAGGGATGGTTTTAAGTAATTCTTATATTGTTTATTTATTTTACATTGGTTTATTTGTCAAAGCATTAAATAAAAAAATAAAAATAAAAGATAGTGAGAAAACTATGTTAAATTTTTCATTATTTTTATTTGTTTGTAAATCGCTTGTATTTTTTTAAAAATATAAATTATACAAGTGAAAGTTACCCTCTTATAAAGTATTTTAATGATTTATTATTTTTAGTGTTTGTAATTATGACATTGTATTATCACTTAATTAAATAATTAATGTACTTTACACTAATGCTTAGAGTTCGGTCATCTTTCAACTATAAATGTGTGATTAATAACTAGTGACTTGTTTGGTTTTGTTAGTAGAGAATATTAATTAAAGAAAATTAGAAAATTGTGTAATGTGTTAAAAATTAAAGCAATTTCATGGTATAAAATTATTACATTAAATCACTACAATTCACTGATCATTGAAAATACAAAGGCTCATCAGTTTTGTGGTTCTTATCTTGATTTCAGCTAAGACTATTCTGAATAATGATGTATGTTGAATTCAATTAAATTTCGGAATATCGCACTTGATATTTGTAAAAAAGTTTGGAATTTTTCGAGTATAATCTTCATAATCTTCTTTCGAGTATATTCATACTTTGTTAATATTAATTGTTCGTTTTGAATTCTCTCCTTTCGTGTTCTTTTTCAATATTAATAATTATAGTATACTTATTATATGTTGCATCTTTATCGTGATTATGTTGCGGATGTTTGTCTCTCTGTAAAACAGATTATTTTAATGAGGTGTATTTCCTTAACGTATCTTTAAATAATTATTACTAATCTCGTGATGAGAAAATTGTGTTTATTGTTTGTGGAAGGTGGAATCTTTCTTCTTTGTTTTTATTTCATTAAAAATATTTCATTTAAGCCGTTAATAAAGATGTGTATTATGTTTTAATATTCTTAATTTAAATACAATACCTGTCCACTTTAAGTCATTATTTTATAATTCCCCATTCATTATTGAAATAATGCAAATTCTGCTTTATAATTACATCCGCTAAAAAGTCTGGAAATTCTTAAAAATGTATTGAAATCATACAAGTGTAAACAAATATAAAGAAATATATAAATAAGTTTACTTCCCAATGAATTCGAAAGTAAAAATAAAATAAATACACAAATATTTAGAAAACACACGAGTACGACAAGAGCAATGAATGGCGTGATGGTTCATGGGTTTGAGGAATGCTTCCGCCTACTTTAGACTATTATGTAGAATACTGGAAAATGTTATGGAATACATACAACTGAGCTTCTAGGCTCTAATATGATGGTGTTGAAGTCTGAAGTATTCATTAGTTGTTTTTGCCAAGAAACTCTATTGTGCTTTTGTGTTCACGTATTTTCAAATAAATCAAAAGTGAATAGTAGTGAATTTTTGTGTATTGTTGTCACAAAAGAAGATATTTTACGTAAGTTTCTCTTTTGGTGAAATAAAATTAAATCCTTTTTGAAAAATTCTATTTTCGTTTTAAATACCATTGAAAGAATTTTGATAACATTTCCTACTGTAATTCAAATACATTCAGACCCCGATTTAACGAGTTTTTTTCTTTTCCCTGAATAAAAAAAAAGGGTAAAACCACCGATTTAACGAATAATAAACCCCGAATTAATAAATTATTTCAACAGCTAAATTTTTTTTTATTAGTGTGTATTAAAAAAATATTGGTTTTTTTTTTCAAATTGTCCTTTTTGTCCGGGATAGAACAATGATTCTTCTTGTAAGCAGCGAATTTCAATGGGAAAGGATGCAGATGATTCATGAGTGCAACCTATCGTGTGAGTTTTGAATAGGACAGGAAACTCTTTTCTTATCTCATCCCACTCCTCAACGCAAGGGATATTTTCAGATTTTAACGATTCTGTTACATTTGATGACGGACTGCCTTTCGGGCAACTGAAGTTCAGGAAGTTGATTTGTCAGAGCCAATGAATAGCAATTTTGATGCAGAAATTGATAATGAAATTCCTTTAAAAACTATTGCATTTTCTAATGCTTTACGTTAGTTGGAAACTGTGAAAATATATCTCATGCAACAGGATGTAAATGACGTAGTATTTTTTTTCTCTGCATAAAGTCGACAACGGAACTCTTTGGAGTCAGGAATCAAAAAAGATTGTCAAATATCAGTCTGTCAGTATTTTAAAATTTCCAATTAACTGGTGCGTAATAAGTCACTAACAACATTTTTAGCTGTTGAATAAAAAACGTACAGTTCCTAACTATGGATATTTTTTGTGTTGTTGGTTATTATAGAATTTCCAAAAGGCAAGTGTGCTCACAATTTATATTTGTTTGGACCAAGGCTTAACGAGTAATTTGTTCAGTCCCGATGTGAATTTGTTTAATCAGGGTCCGACTGTATTCTCATTTTAGTAAATCTTTAATCCTTTAATTAATCATAAATTTTTTTGTATTATATTGAATTGTTGTTGCAGAGTTTTCTATCTTTCATTTCGATATAATTTTTTGTTGTTGTTAAGAACTGTTTATATGGACAATTATCAAGTTTAAATTAAAAAAAAGTCGTGTTTTCAAAAAAAAATATTTTGTGTTGGGTGTGGAGTATATTTTCCGGGAGATTCAATTTGAGAGTCCATTAGGGATTTACAATAGAAAAAAATAGCATGTTTAAGCTTTTGTCAGAATATAACGAGGAATTGGGATAACGAGTAATGCGTTAGTGATGAAACATATTTGTTTTTACGATTACCTTTTTATTGCGAAAATAATCACTAAAAAAAGAAAGACATTTTGCGAGCGAGCTCTTTTATTTTGCGGTGCAATGAGGAGAAAAATAATTAAATTTAAAAATAAAACATTGCTGTTTGTTTCGTTTAATTTTTTTTAAAAATCACTCTAACGTTCTTTTTTTTTTTTTTTTTTTTTTTTTTTTTTTGAAACTTTGGAATTAATTAAAAATTGTATAGTTCTTTTTTTATGCTTTCATATTTATTAACTGCGTAATTTATCTATTTTTTTTTTTAAGATAACGAAGGTATTATAATCTTAATTTTTTTTCTGTGGTCAATGTTTAATTCTTTAAAAAGCGTAATGACTTGAGAATAAATGTATTGATTGTGAAATAGACCCACGTGTTCCTGTTTAAAAGAAGAAAATGATTTTCTATTTTCGTCTCCAACCAAATAGCTTCCATCATTTCATTTCGGAAAAAAAAAAGTATTTTGAATAATTTTTAAAATTTACGACTTTTTAAAATTAAATAAATAATTTAGAATTTTTTATACGTTTATATAAAATTTTATTGTTCTTTAACAAAAACATGGAAATAAAAACTTAATCGTGATGCTTATTACCTCTCGCCTTTCCTAGCTAAAGGAGTGATTATGTTAAACATTACTTTCCTTTTCGAAATTTTATATTTTCCGAAAAATGCGTTCGAATTCTCAGGTTTTTTAAAAAAAGAATTGAAAGACTAATTTTCTTTTTTTAAATTTATGCTAAGAGCAGCAAGCGTTCATCAATTTTAATGGCACTAGTAGAAAAAACATTTATTAAAAATAAAAATTAAACGTACTTTCACTTACTCTGTATGCTTAAATACGTGTTTTTGTTTTCTTCATTGTAAGGAATTAACGGTCTGCGTTTCTATGTCGGCTAAAATAGTCAGTCGACTCTTGTCGAAAATTACATTTGTCACAACTTAGTCATTTTTGAAAAATCCATTTGAGTCATAAAATACTTGACCTTTTAAATCTTTCTTTTCGTGAATTTTTTTCTGTTTAGTTGCATTACAATTGCTATTCTTTGCTTCAACATTTCACTTTGTATGCGTGTATTTCATATCGTGAAGAAATTAATTGAATAAGGAAATTCACTGTGTCCTTGAAACTGTTCCAACATTTGTTCAATTAATAAAAGCCGGGGGTGGCATAATTTGAGAGTGCATATATAATTTGTTTCGGAATCTGTTTCTTTGTAAAGTTGTAACAAATGAAAACACCAACAACTTTGTTTTTGTATTTTACTGTAATTCATAAATAGTGTCCATAAATATACGCTAAATTTTTGATAATAAAATTTTAAAGTGAATTCATATTTAGCTTTTGCACATGGTCGAATGAAATAATCTTTTATAAAATTCTATACAAGTACACACGAAATAAATATTGACGCAAGTAAGCAAATTATATAAATTTAAGCATTTTTTTCTATTGTTTTCTGAAGTTTAAATTTTCTGTGCCCTAGCTCCAAATTAAGTTATTTAAAATTTAACATTAGTAAGTTATCCTTAAATAGGAAAGAGTGTTTTTATAAAAGTTAGATTGATTTTCATGATGCGACAGGCGTAAAAGTTGAAGTTGAAGTTCCTTTCCTATTTTTTTCTTTTGATTTCCTTTATCGTGAATTTGCGTTGGAACATCGATAGATAAATACAAAAAATAAATTGTTTAATTTTTAAAAGATTAAAAAAAAAAAAAACTTGGTACGAAGTTTTAGAATTATTTTTCATTTACAGTTGTTCATTTTTGAAGCTTTTTAAGTCCTTCTCCTATCGATGAATGAAGTAAAAGGCAATTTTTGAAAAGAATTAGATGATTTCCTATTTTTCAAATTTTCTATAGTCCACGTACATCGACAAATATCAATTCTATTATAAGTAATGGTTTGATTACTATTGGATATTATCCAAAATATTGATAACTTGTTTGTATAAAGTTGATAACAGAGTTCATAACGATGAATATCTCTTACAATTATTTTTTTTAACCATCATTCATATAAAAAGCAAATATCAATTTATAGGTGTTTCTGTAACCTTTTTTCTCTCAGACGCTATTGATTTCCACTACTTCTTTACATCATAATGTATATCATATTTACTCTGTAAATCGTTACGATCAGATTTATTTCTGCTGAATTTTTAGTATCAATAAAAGACGTGTTGTTAATCTGATATCCCATAATCGAATCAATCGATCACTTTACACTGCTTTCAGATATTTGGCAGGCTAACAGTTATTTAATGACCTTTTTTATCTGATCTTTTGCGTCCTTATAAATATATTAAAAGCAGTTTTTGCTGTGCTTCTACAAAATGAAAATGATTTTTGTGTTGGTATACAGAAGTATTTAGTTAACCATAATTGATGATCACACGATGGTTACTTTACCAGTATTTATAAGTTATATTCGAATGTGTAATACAAAAATGTAGAACTGATTAAAAAATCAATGATTACTTTAAATAAAAAATAAAAATGTTTTAAAAGTTTTTTTTAATGGACTGTATGAAAGTATATTTATTGAAACTTATAACTTTTATTATATAAAAGTGTTGGAAATTAGATTTATTAGATTTATTTTCATTTATTTGATGATATATATGCAATTAACTATATGTAAGGATTATTTAATCTGCTTTAAAATTGTTTAGAAAATGAAGGTAGAACTTACCAATCCAGAAAGAGAGTTAATTTAATTTTATTTACCGTAAAATCCGGCGCATAGCGTGCACCTTTAACACACAAAATAAGATCGAAATTTACGGATGCGCGTTTTTGACCGGGTAAAAAAATGATATCTTTTTTTTTCAATTTTTGAAGCTATAAGCATAAAAAAATTAGACTTCCACATAGATCGAAATACTGTTTATTTAAAAGAAATTACATTTCTTATGAACTTAAAGGGTTGTAATTCTAGAAATATATTATTTCTTTCAAAATCCTTAGATTATACCTCGAATAAAGGACTTCAAAACATAATAACATTGCTTACATACATTCCAGGTTTCTTTGTAAAAAAGAGGTACGCGTTATACGCCAAATATAACTAAAAATTAAAAATGCAGCTTTTTAAAGTAAGGTGGCGCGTTTTCGCCCAATGTTACGATAATTAAAAACTTTAATCTTTTAAATTTTTTTTAGTTTGTGCAGTTTTTACTCTGTGAGTGCAGATAAATGGAACATTTTTATTGTTTAGTGAATATTGCTTCGATCGATCAAAACGTTTGTTAGCATAGCAAAGTTCATATGCTAGTATTGAAGTTTAATATATATATTCTTTTTTCCGTAAAATAATTTCTACATATAAGATTTTTACAGATGGCATGCTTACCTGATGTTTTCCCCTTTCCTTCACTTAAAAATAGCTATATTTATTTTGTACATATAAGTTTTTTTAACAAAAATATATCAGTGTTTGTTAAAATAAAAGGGCTGCTGTCCACAATCTTAGTTTTTCTTGAGTAATACGTTTCTCCAATAGCCCTCTTGTTGGTTTTAGAGTGCGACGTTAATATTATAAATACGTTTGAAAGAAGGGGAAAAAATATGAAACCATTACCACGTTTCCCTTAGCCTGCCTTTTGGCGGACATTGGATCAAAAGTTAATCTCCGTACTTGACTTTTTGTATGATATATATTTACATACATAACTTATGTATGGATACGAAATAATCTTGGTGAAGATATAGCTTACATTAATAGGATATCAGACCTACTGGGAAAAAAACCATTAGAAGTTATTAAGAGCTGCAGCATTCATCGCTATTCTATACCGTACGAAGGAAAAACCACATCATTATTTTAACATGCAGCCGTATATCATCCCATTCACATTCCAAGATTCATTCTTTCAACACCAGTATTGAATATCGCAGCATTCTAATTTCCTCCCGTATTATTCTTCACCATAAAATGAAAGGCGAAATACATCACCCATGTTTTTTTCCCGTGACTGTGTCACCTGTTTCGACATTTCGTGTTGGATTTCTTCTCTTCATTCACCTTGAGTGCTCATATTCAGGTACATCACATCACATGGAGATCGATAAATAATGCAGCAAGGCCACGACGAAATTAAAACGAGCGTGTGACGTGTCACCCAAGTTCGTGTCACACGCCTGTTTCCTTCCGCAACTGTGACGGAGGAGTTGCAAAAGTTTTCCAGCACAGCTGTTTTTCGCGGGGGAGATGAGATTTCGGACTTTCGATAATGGATTAGCACCACCTGACGTTGAAGGGAGTTTGTGCTCGTTAATCTAGTGTGAGAGAAAGAGGCTGCTGTGTTCATTGGAAGGGAGTTATAACGAGACAGACAAGACTTGATTTAAAAAAAAAAAAACAGAACGGGTGTTAAACTCACTCAATGTTTTCCAAACTGGGGTACGGGAAGAGTTTGTTGGGGGTACGCGTTGCACCGGAGTTTGGTGGAGATATGCACTGCACCGTGCTTAATTGCGCCTAATTCTACGTTTTTCATGAGTCAAGTCAAGATAGTCTTGTGAGGCTTAAGATGGTTCGGCGTGACATGGCGGGAATATACCACACTTTGTTACAGAGACAATTTGCTTCGTTAATAGTTAGTGGCTTCTCAAGGCGTCTGTGTATTTTTAGCTTTTGTACGATTTTTCTTGTAGGAAATGTTTGTTATGTGCTTTAGCAAGTCCCACTGAAAGGGAGAAATTAAAAATCATTCTGATTACAAATGCAAATGTGTGTTCAGTTTTAGCCGAAAAGTTCTGAAATGCATCTTGCCTTTTCTAACTTCATATTTATGTGAAGCTTTTTCAGCATTTGTAGATTTTAAGTCGGAAAAAAAAAGGAACACACTATTGGACGTGGAACCGCATCTCAGATTAAAATTAACAACCAGGGAACCAAATTATGACGATCTGTCATCTCAGCACAAACAATTTCATCTTTCTCATTCATCCAAATAAATGTTATTTATAATATAACTTTTATTTATATTTTACATGTTCTGTGAAATTTCGATCTGTAAGATTGCTTGTATTTCTCTTTTATTACATGACACCAATAAAGTGTAACACAATCTCAATTATCTGATATTTTTTATTAAATCTGATTTTAAGCTGAACTGACAGACAAAATTTTTGACTATAAATCACAAATACGGGAGACTTTTCTACTATATATAATGCACGATTTTTTTAAATTACTCAATACGTGCTGAGGGGCGTCCTAAGACTTCTTGAGGCCCTGGGCCCCTACACAAATGTGGGACCCACCTATGACTCTTAAAAGTAGACAGTACATAGCATACATTGTCAAATATTCGTTCGAACAATAACCCGAAACAAATAAATGGGCTTGACTTACAATAGCTTAAACCGGTCGACCGATTGCCGCCTTTTGACTGAAGGAGTAATGATGGTGTATGGTGGTAGGCCTATACGTGGACAACGGTCATCATATGTAGTTAATTCACATATAGTTCGAAATTTCTAGTTTTTTTTTTAAATACACCCGGAAATAACATTTGACCTTTGAAATTATTCGAACTATGGCTGAGTCGAACTATGGCTGATCTTATTAAGGCTGAGTCGAGAATAAAAGTAGGGCCTGAGCCCAGTTGACTTATGCCTTAAGACGTCCCTGTATGTGTTTCCTTTTCATTCATTGGTAGGCTTCGGTGATTGAATGGTCATGGTCGGCGTTGTAAAGTCATGGGCTCGAGTCTTGGTGCAACAGAAGTCCCATCGTGTACAAAGGCTGATGCAAGGTAAATCTTGTTCAGACTAAAAATCCTCACGCTGTTTTGGTGTGGAAATTTGGAGTGGGATGCCAGCTTAGGTGTTGGTCCACTCACTTGACCAAGATTCAAAATTACGAGGTCTATCGCCAATATCCCACCCTATGGCCGCGGTAGCCAAGTGGTCAAGGTATCGGATCATGGCAGGCATGTCATGAGTTCGAGCCCAGTACCACAAAAGGCCCGCCGTGTAGGGGAGCGATGCACGTTAAATCTGCCAAGAGCTCAAACGTTTTCCCGTTGGTGTGGTGTGGTAGAGGGGGGTGCCAGCTCAGGTGTCGTCCTCGTCACTTGACCATGGTTCAACATTACGCGGACCGTCCCCAAAAGCCCTCGTGAAGCAGAACAGTGCGACGTTAATATTCGCTCACTCACCCACACTGAGCTTCTGAGATGTTAACAAAGAATCAATTCAAATTTTTATTCAATAATAAAATTAAGTAATTTTCATTTGGTTATATTTGTGGCTTATTTAACAAGCGTAAATTTTACATTTATTAAAATTCGTGAAAGGGAAAAAAACTAGATTAAAAAAATTTTTTTTTAATAATTTACATTTTTAAATATCTTGATAATTATGTCTAGTTTCTCTCCTGCTGTTTGATGAGGATTTTAAAAAGATTACTTTCATTTTATTTTTATTTCAGTAAACTGAACCTTCTGACAGCTTGTTTTGTTAATTTTGTTCATAATTGCAAATACATTTAATTAAGTTATAAGGGAATTTTTCTCTCAGTATATTCATTTCTATGCTTTAATATTTCTTTTTTTTTTTTCAATTAAATTTTTTTTTCAATTTTTACGACTTACTAAGTTTATCATCAAATATTAATGAATAAATTATAATAAATGACGTTCTTTGATAAAATTTTATAAAAAATTTGCTATTGTATTTTTTTTTTTATGTTTTCTGATGACTTAGCTCAAGTCACTAGTAAAGAATAGCAATTCGTATCAAAGAAGGATGGGGGAAAACGTAGTATTTTGACATCACTACCACTTTACAGCTTATATTGCTCTTTGAATTAGAGCTGTAAACCGGTAGAAATCCAATAAACTTCAACCACATCAAATCGAACGATACAAATAAATATATATGATTTTAGATATCAGCTTTCCTAACTTTTCATCTTCTAAAGTGCAATTACTCGATATCATGGAACATTGGATATCTTGAAATGCTTTATTCTTCTACGAGAAAGAACTAGTTGATCCTAACATCTGGGCTTGCGGGATCATTTCCTTTCCAACTGTTTACTTCATCCTCAATCAGTTTCAGCTCAGTAAATGTATTTATTTTTGTAATTGTCTTCGATTGGCAACGCAACAGAGGTTTTCTCTTCCATTTATTTTTATCTTTCGATGGTTGCAATTTTCGGGTATGATTTGATTCTGTCATTACGTTTAAATGGAATTTTCATTTGTTTTTCTCTTTTAAACATTTATTGTTTTTTTTTATCTTACAACTTCTTCGAAGCTTTGAAGGGCTAGCTGATTGCTCCTTTGATGTTATGGTTCGTAAGTGCACCAGACGATAAACCATGAATTATTTTGTAAGAAATTTTTAGCACGGTGTTATTTTCTAGTGAAGGGGTCGGCAGTCTTATAGCTGTGGCATGCCACTTTAATCTGTCAATATGATTCATGATGCCACACAATAGGAAATATTTGAATTAATTCAGTTCTTACAACAATACATGCAAGTATAAAGAATGGAATAAATATGTATAAGAATGCTTTATTATACATTAATTATACATCGCTTAAAATATTTATACAGTAAAACGTCGTTTATCCGAATCAATTGGGACCGGACACCTTTCAGATACGCGATTGTTCGGATAAGCGAAAACCGAATGCGATCCATGCAGTATATGATACTGGACACTATACAAATATTGAAAATCATCACATGCGGGAAACGTGCTTGTAGAGAAAGCAAAATAGGTGCAAAATGTTACAATTTTACCTTTATTGTGGAAAATAATCACTTATTTTTTGCTGTACCATTCATTGTACACCTTCGTGTTTTCGCTGCAAGGCCTCTGATTCTCTTGAGCAGCAGTAATTGAGTAGTACAGCACTCTGATTGTTGTTCGTACCATTCCATAGCTGTCTGTAACGCAGAAAAGCGTCAGCATTTGATGCATCCTTGCTACTTTCGTTGATGTTGTCCTCGTCTTCATCCGTTTCATCATCGACAGGGTCGGATTTTTCTTTCACAGAACTCCTAACCTGGTCATCATTTAGCATTTGAAATCCATTGTTTTCTGCATTGCATGCCATCCAAGTTTCTGCATCAACAAAACTCAACAAAAGAGCACGTATACGCCCCTCACTTGGAAAGAAACTGATCTAATATTCCGCACAGATGTTTACCAAATCACACAACTGAAATTTCACAAATATCCCTCACCTTGGGTCCTCCCGTCACTTTTTGGCCTCACGCGAAACAACTGTGGAGCATTGCACTGTTCGAAAACGTATCCGGACTTTGGCTCGGATATTTGTCGCTCCGGATAATAAACATATGGATAAACGACGTTCTACTGCATATGTATTAAAATATTTATTTAACCAAATATATGTCTTTTCTATATTTTCCATCTGTGAAAGTTTTGCTTTTGGTTGCTACACAATCAGTAATTACGGAACTAATTCGATCGCTTAAGGTTTGGTTCCAATTGTTTGACGAAGATGTTTTTATGTCCTGTAACAGCTTATTTTATAATCACATTTCTTATCCAAATTTTTAAATATGGACTGATGTTTAGGTTGAAAATGTCTTTGTATACTTGACGCGCAACTTAATACATAAGCAGCACAATCTTTTTGTTGTACAAATCCATATTCATGCAACTAAAAGTCTTGAAAACCGCAACATCAAATTTTTTTTTAGTGGCACTTTTAATTAAATATGTTGGTATGAATCATCATAATAATTAAACAAATAAAATGCAAGCTTTCACAGTAAAATTAAGCAGGATTTGTGTATCAAACGAAATTCTATTTTCACCTGAAATCATATTTCATACTTATGTATCGGCGTTATGAATCAAAAAGAAAATTACTTAAAGCGTTGAGAGAAGAGACCAAGGGGATTTATTTGGTTTCATGTGATGACTTTGCAGAGTGCCACTATGAATTGTACCGCGTGTCACATGTGGCACGCATGCCATAGGTTGCTGATCCCTGTTCTAGTGAAATCAAAACTGGTTAAGTTCTGCTATGACTTGTTTTAATGCCTCTTTTGTACGTTTACATTTTTTCTCAAATGAAATTTCACTTAAAACTTAAGATGGGTTAAAATATATATTTTAATATATTGATTGATATATTACCTCAAAGAGATAAGTCTAAAAACTTCAAAAAGTTATCCCACAAAGGTTTAATTACCTTTGCGAGGTTTCCATTTTTTCCCATGTGATTTCCAAAACATTTAAAGAGTTTTTTCTTAAATTAGTTTCTTTATCATGGTTCCTCCTCAATTTTCTCTCTCGCATAAAATTAAATAAATCCCCTTGGTCTCTTCTCTCAACGCTTTAAGTAATTTTTTTTTTGATTCATAACGCCGATACATAGGTATGAAATATGATTTCAGGCGAAAATAGAATTTTGTTTGATACACAAATCCTGCGCTATAAGCTACTTTTAATAGAATGTACAGGGGGATTCATATAGAACTATGCACTTTTCTGTTGCTGTAAAACAGTAACTGTCAAAGACACGCACCCCCCTGAGAAAACCATGAGGTAGATGTACTCTTATAGTTTGCGTCTCGCGTCTGATTAGAAGTGACGCAGGCAAAAACCCCAGTGGAACACGTGCGAGGTGCCCCTTTAATAAATGTGTTTTGCGCATTGTCCAGAAAGAAAATGTTCAGCCCCCACGCCCCTGTTTTTTTCACGTGCTATCTGTCGCGAGAACCGCTTTTTTAAATATGTTAACTCTTTGGTCGATGCCATACTGTTAAAGGACGATATGAGCCGTGGACTACAACATGCTACTCTTCCAATGGGCATCCAGAAATCCTAACGTAACTCCTGTGGGGGTGTCGGCCTATTCGGCACCCCTCTCTCACCGTCTTGCCTACCTATAGGTGTGGGGGGGAAACAAAGTATCACCAGCAACTTCCATAATAACTATTAATTTATTTCTCTTCAAACACACTTAAACAATCACGAGTGAAACTACAAAAGGAAACCCTGGGAATGATATATAAAGCGAGCTATCTAATCTCATGAATAACACTAAGTAAACACGACTAAGTGAACTAGACAAGGAGAACAAGCGCTAATGAACCTATAACTAAATCTTATTTCATCTATCTTAGATCCTCAATCTAATAATTTAATCTCTTAGCAATAACTTCCTTAACTCGCGCTATATTTGTGAATGAAATATTCTAATATTCGCACTTACGTACTGCAACAGCTTCCAGGCTCCTTCTATCTTACATCTACAAAACCTAGACCTTATACAGTCAAACTAATTTAAATATCATGGTTTCTTCTTAAGAGGCTGTGAATTAACGTGAATGCTAGCCCCAAAGTTTCCCCAAGAGGATTATTGGAAAAATGCACCGAATAGATCCGTCAAACTCCTTTTGATTTCTTTCTGTGGGGCACTTGAGGAACAATGTATTCGCCCCCTCCCCCTCTTTCTGATTTAGTGGAGCTGAAACAGCGTCAAGCCGCTACCGATGGACTTGATTTAGATACATAGCCACGCATTTGGGTAGAAATGAAATAACAGTTCGATGTGTTTTTGTGACTAATGGTTCAAACATAGAACATCTGTGACTGGCTCTAACAAAATTTTAAAAAATCCCATGCCATTCTGTTATAGGTAACATATCGTATCTTACATTGTTCTTGATTTGTATTGCATTGAAATTGTATTCTTCTTTATGAATCAATTGACACATGCAGAAAAAGTAAGATAGTTCAATTTTCTTTTCCAAACGTTTTTTTTTTTTTTTTTCAAATTATGTTGATTTGTAATCTGTGTATTCATTCCGTTACAAAACATTTAAGGCTGCCTTCACCAAAGAGCCTGAACTAAACGCGGAGTACATTTTCAAGCAGAAAAAAGCGTCAATTTTTATAAAAATTTGCAACATTATATTTTATACATTTGTTTATAATATAGTGTTTTTAAAATATCCCATTAATAATTAATAATTAATTTTAACATGTTAAGCGAGATCTCATTTATCATTACGGTTTAGGAGAAAAATGCGAAACACATTTTATACCAGGGGGGAAAAAGTGGATGAACTCAAATAAAAAAGAGCAGCATAATAAAATATGCGATCAAGAATATAATATTAATGTTTGATTACTTTTTTATCTGAAAAAATAATTCCAATTTCGGGTCCTGTTCCTTAATATTACGCAAAGACAACTATAATGTATGATTTGTGCAAGAATCGAACATGTTTCATATATTTAAGCTTTTCGATTACATAATGATTTTACGTAATGTTTTACCCATCTCTGAAGTGCGTAACAATTAAACTAATTTTAAGTTTTAAAATAAAAGAAAATGTTTTCCTCCATTTCACAAATTCTTCTCTCCTTTTATTTTAAATAGGACTGGAAAAATTCTGTGAAAAAAGTATGATGAAATGTTAACATAAAAACAGCTTTTAAGTTAACATCAGGTATTTATAAAAAAAAAAAAACTTTAAGGAAATACTACGTATATTATACAAATCAGATTCAAGGACACCCAAAGAAAAAGAAGTATGACAACGTTAATTATTGTTTTGATTTCAACTCTGCGTTTCCTAGATTTTTTTTTCTAAATTGGGACCATATTTAACAAGTCTTTTGTTTCTTTAGTGCAGCTTTGGGTGCATTAAAATTTTGAAAATTGTTTACTAATTATATGAATATTTAAAATTGTTATGATTTTAAAAATGTTAGTTTGCTTTTTTATAAATTCTATTCTTATTATGAAACGGGCAAAAGAGCCTTGTGTTCCTTTTCTATTTTTTTTAAAAAAAAATAGTACTTAAAGATGGAGAGAGAGAGAGAAATTTTTTTCAGTTACTTAAATATATGTAGAGGACCACTTCTGTATTTGATATTTAGGCTTTGGATATAAATAATTAAAATACAATTTTTAAATTTTGTTTTGTTTTGTTAGGACTTTATTCAGAGCGTCGAAAATTTGACATAAACTTCTTTTTTTGGTAAGACATTTTAAAGTGGTTTCACTGTATCTTTAATGATTATGTTTTCTTTCGTTTGTTCGGAATATTCAACAATCGTCATGTTGTTTGTCCGTTAAATTTTATGTACTCTCAAATCATTTACACATCCCAGTAATATTCCCAACTTTCGTGATAGGCGGGACTGAGTGTTAACCGCGTAAGTCGAGGTATGATTTCGCATATAAATACATGTAAATAATTTTTAGTTGAGACCGGAGACAAAAAGTAGTCTGCCGATTCAAAGATTTTTTTTTTCTCCCGCAAAATTTCCTCGTAGCATGCTAATAATTGTTCTATTCTTTGTTTTGTTGAAAAAATACGCTCTTCTGTGTGGTCTAAATTTTTTAAAATTTGTTAGCATTTTTCAATTTAACTGAAGCTTTCTGTCAAATTCTCAACCGTCATGCGATCTTCTGTTTAAACTGGGTCTAAAGACTCAGCTCTTCAATATATTGCTCTTGCAATTCTGTGATCTAATCAATTATCAGCTACTGATTTTGGGAATCCATCAGTTCTAGAACGTCATCACTATCTATTTGTAAATTTTTTTGATTCGCAAGATCGACAACTTCTTTAATCACATTACCAATTTCTTTAGGCTTTGGCACTAATTCGGCCTTAGTTTCAGTGATGGGGAGGAAGACGAATCGACAAGATTTGGAAATTGCGTAACACCGGATTCGCGTAAGTCGAGGTGTATATATAGATATATATCTATCTTAAAGCTTACGACATTCTAACATCTAAATGAAAAAGTTAATATCCGTTGGTTCATGGGGGAAGGGTATCATGCTAACACCACCTAAATCCTCTCATTGGATAATGTGCATGTAAGTTTTCTACTAGCCAAAATATTAGTCCAAAAGCCAAATATTAGCAACAATAGTCTTATTGGTATAAGATAATCTTTTTCACAGTTCAAGCCTCAGAATTCCAATTTTGATTTTTGTTCATTGAAGTATGCTTCTTAAATACGACGCGAAAAGATTTTTATACAGACATTTTTTCATAGATATTGTATTAGGACTGTTTCGTCGCTGTGAGGTATTTGTTCTTCAAATAATGTCGTAAAAGATATTGAGATATTTACGTTGTTGGAACTCAAAGTGATCCAAACTATTAATTTATTTTTACATATACTCGATGAAGATGTTTTGGGGTATTATCTCCAGAAAATAACAGAATTTTGTGGGACATTAGTATTCAATGGTGTTAAGTTTTTTAAGTTATTCATATCTCTTGAATTGTTTGTTGCGAAATTTTTCGGTAGTTTTGTAAAGGATATTATGTATTTCTTAAGGTTTATTCAATTTTTTTATGAAATACCTAAAAATGACGTACACGATATTGCGAAAGATTTTGAAAAGTAACTTGTAATACCAATAGCTTTACATTTTGTAATCATTACGCTATCTACGCCTGCACTATTTGCAAACTGGTTCTAAATCACTTTCATCAGCAGAAGAAACTGCCTCTATAATATGCCTGTAGAAATGATAATTTTCACACACCAACTTCATTCTCGCACTGCGTAAGTCTTTCTTTTCTAAGAATATAACCAGAAATATTAAACTTCGCGATGATGACTCTACCAATTTTTTTATGTTGCCTACAATATCCAGACAGGGAGTTCTGCAGCTTAAATTGTATCGCGAACATTATCTTTTAGCATTGAACTGAATTTGTGACCAAATACCTCAAATCGTTGAGTTTCGAGATTAAAAAAATGTCTACAATCCATGCTGTTTTTTATTAAAAAAAAAACTTTCCTAATTTAAAATTACCTCTAGTTTTAATATTTAAATATAGAATTTGTTTCGTGTTTTCAAAAAAATGTCAAGAATGCCTTTCGTTTAATAAAATTTATTCGTTTCAACTAGAGTGGCCGTGGGCACCGAGTGAGGGAGAGTTAGATTAAGGAACGATAAAGCAACACAAAAGCTTTTAGAGTTAGACCTCGTGATTTTGAACCTCGGTGAAGTGATGAGGACGGCATCTTAGTTGGCACCCCCTCTCTAAACTACCTCGCCACGTCACGGGAAGACGTTGAATGTCTATAGATTTAACGTGCAATGGCCTCCTCTACATGGGGGGCTTCAGTGGCACAAGCACTCGAACCTGCGACGCGCCAACCATGAGCTCGTGGCCATAGCCACCAGGCTACCGCAGCCACACGGTTGCCACTGAAGACCCATGGTATAGAGGGGCTGATATACATTAAAACTGCCTACGCTCAAAATCCTCTTGTTTGGCATGATGTGTAAGTTTGAAGAAGGAGTACGAGCTCTTGTGTCGTTCTCGTCATTTGAGAGTCGCCAATAGCTTTATTTGTGCTTCAGAGAGTGCGAGATATATTAAAACTAAATCAAATTGCGTCAACTAAAAGGGAGAAATGCTCTTTTAATATTCTTTACTTTGGTGCCCCCTGTTTGAGAGCGTGTAACTTTGTGTGCCACGGAAATCTAGCTATGACGCGGTCAATCCTAGAGTACGTGTCGCTGTTAAAATATTGAATTAAAAAATGGGTTTATTTTATAAAATTGCCAATTTTATTTCTAATACTTGTGTATTTTGTAAAGATAAACTAATATTTCATACATATTGCTCGAAAAACGCAAGAAAAATTAAATATAAAGGTAAGAATTTAAATTCCACCTGTGGAGTGGTATTCACCGAAACAGGGTAATGGGACTTTGCAAATGGAAAACATTATCATCTCACATAAATAAATTCGTTGTGCGAACTTACACTCTGTTTCAGCTGGTGCATACAGGAAAGCAGGAATTCATATTACATTTTTCATGTTTCTTATTTATTTGTTTTACTCCGGCCCGCCGTCAAAATATTCTAAACATATTTAATTTTGAAAATATGTTTTGCTTTTCTCAAAAATGACAATTTAAATAGCCAATGGTCACTGCTTTTTACGCATACTCATCATGACACAAAATCCTGCCACTTCTCCATGATGAGTATGCTCGTCAATCACAGTTAACTGGTTAAAATGATCAGGAGGAAGCTAAGAACATTTTGTGTTTAAACGAATAAGAGTAATAGGTCGTACAATATAAAATGAGTATTGAAATCTACATCTACCTCACATCATATCATTTTATAACATACCTACTTTCATCTGTCCATAAAATGTTTCTTCTACCATTTGGAATAAGCGGGCAGATCTGTGTGTGTGTAACGCAATTAAAAATCACTCAAATAAGGCTCGACAGGATTCCATCGGTTAAGAATGGTTATTAGCTTCATTTTATCCAATGAAATCGCATCTGTGGATGATAACGATGCGAGTGCTTTTACATATCGATTTTCCGAATATGTTCGTGGAAAACTCGCTGAGTCAAAGGTCGTAACCCTTTAGAAGTGTGCCCAAGGTCGCTGCTGACAGAAGTCGAAACTGCATGCAATTATCATTTCACCTTTACAGTTTCTTAATTGGGTGCGAAGCACGTACACCGAGGTTACGAGTGCCGGAGGTTGAGGTAGATTTTTATCTTTGGGAGAGACGCTGTTTTTTTTTTTTTTTTTGTTACGTAGTTTGTTGTTAAATAATGTTTCGGGATAGAGGAAGAGTATTAATTTTAAATTAACCCCTTAAGTGGTCAATTTTTTCCGCCCAAAATGTTCCAAAAAAGAGCACATTTTTTTATTGCATGTAACTAGTATAATACGTAACAAAATGCGAAAATGGACGAATTTTATTTTAATTTTCAATTTTAAAGTTCTCACACTTTTTTAATTTTATATTTGTGGTACATGAAAACCTCAAAAGTTTGCTTTTTATAAGTACACTCTGCATGCTATGAAGAATGTTCCATACATCCTAAAAGAATTTCTATCATACTTACAAAAAAATTTCATGTTCATACCTCTTTTTCAAACGGTTGAGGATTTTGCGTGTGAGTGCATATATATATACATGCACACTCAATTTGAAGCATGGTGTAATACTAAATCGTACATTGCAATGGGGACAGAGATAATATCGGCTTTTTTAGATTACCTTTCCATTTTCATTTCTTCTCAAGCAACAAATTGCACATTGCCTTGCAAATCCATGTTCTTCATTGAATATTGTTTAGCATCTTAAAGTCTGGCTTCGGTGGAAAATTTCCGCCTTCGCCACAGAGAAAATCCCGGATAAGAAGTATTTCAGTGTCAAACTGGATGTCTTAAAAACACACTAGCACTAATAATATCACTATAAGAATTAAAAATATGTATAAATCAAGGATAGAAAGAAAACGTCATTAATAAATGACATTTTTCCTGTGATTCATTCATAAAGGCATTCTTGTTGTACCTAATATCGTAAATAATTCTCGCCCAGGTAATAATTCTAACTGCAAATGAAATAAAAGTTGTATCAAATTGTTTATGAGAAATTTGTAAAATGGTTTTTCATTATTAACGGGCGTTTTACTTTTGGATAAGCTAAAAAGAAATTTTTGTTGTTGCAATTTGAGTTTTATGAAATATTTCCGTGTATGTAAGAGGTATTTGCTAAAATTACTTCTTGGACATTGCCTCTTTTAAAAAGAAATTTCTCATATTTCATATACGTAAATTTTTCATTCATTTTTTTGTGATAAAAGAAGGGGGAGGGGAAAAAACTATTAAAATCATGTAAGAAATATTATTCCCTTTTTATACAGGGTGTTTCAAAAATAACACCCTATCTCTGCACAGCCCTTGTTGGGAGTTCTTAAAAAAATGTCCAAAGAACTGTACCTGTACGATCCATAGTTTACAAGAAAAGTCCTGTGAATGATGCATGATGGGGCTCCGGTTCTATGGTCGCCACGATCGCCAGATCTCACACCTTTGGATTTTTGCCCTTCTGAGCTGTCTCAAGGATACATTGAATCGAGACGTAGTGACCACACAAAAGGACTTCGTTTCTGGTCTGCATGCTGCTTGTAATTCGGTGAACAACGCTCTGCTTTTACCTTCCATTCCACGGCGCGCTCAAGTCTGCCTCGATATGCACGGCGGACAATTAAAACATCTGCTTTTTAAATATTTGCAAATAATGCTGTTGATGTTTTCAATACGGTGTTTCTTCCTTTCACTAGCTGTGAAGACTTGCTTTGTTTTCCGTATTTTTCTCGTAAATTATGGATCATACAAGCACAGCTCTTAGGCATTTTTTGTGTACTCCCAACGAAGAATCTAGCTGTGCAAAGTTTGGATGCTATTTTTTGGACGCCCTGTATGTAAATTATTATGACATACAAATAATTATCGAAAAACGTTTTTTTTCTTTCATGAATATTATAAAAATTCGTCTGATTTTTATAAGAATTTCAGCAATTCGTTCATTACTATTCATTATTTTTATGTTCTGTCTTTCTTTTAAGAAATCATTATAGCAATGTTTGAAATACCTTCCATCTGATAAGTTTAAAGTTTCCATTTTTAAATACTGAATAGTGTTTTAGTAATTAACTTCGATGTTATACATCTCCCTATATGTTTTTTTCTCCTTTTTACTCGTAAACCTCCAGAACTGGCATATTTATTTGTTAGCCAGGTATAAATTATCATATTTTTTTCTTATATTGTTGTATAATTCATGTTATTCTCTTTTTATCGTAACTCCAGAACTGGCATATTTATTTGTTAGCCAGGTATAAATTATGCACATTTTTTTTGTTTCGCTTGTCTCATAAATTCACAGAAATTCGAAGAAATAAATGTTATAAATGGTTTGATGCTTGAAATACATGACAATTATTTTACTACGCGCTTTGTGAAAGCTCCTTAGTTTACATTTCTATTATTATTATAAGATGACTTTTTTCCCCTTGAAACTCGAAAAATATACGAGAAAATTATATTCATATTTTCTGAGCAAGAAGTCGAAAAAACAGAAAATTTTCATCTTGGAAACAAAACTGAATCTTTCCATCTTTAAGTTTTTAAATAGCTTTGTTCGTCTTTTCATCGTAAATTTCTCCAAAAAGAAAGCATTTTCAGGTGGAATTCTTTCATAAACTATTAAATTGATATGTATATTTTTAAATTTAATATGAATAGAATAAACTTAAAAGTATAAAATAAGACGTTCTGCTTTCAAGTGAAATTCATTCTTATAAAAGCCTCTCAGATTGAGTAACATAATTTCCTTTTTAATTTTATTTCGTTCATAATTTTTGGTTTAGTCATCTGGGAGACTATAAACAGTGTTTATTAAGAGGTAAAAGTGTTCTATGATAGCCTATGTAAAAAATTAATTTATTTTTCTATTCTGAATCGCATTGTAACGGTTTTCATGCCCTGTACAACTATTAAAATTCTTTAAGCCGACGTTTAACTTATTTTTAAAGGAGAGCATTGTTGTGTTTGGCTAATGAGTTGAAAGGGGAATTTTTCTGTTTAATCTGGCAAAATGTATAAAATTATGAAGTTTACGGGCTGCTGCTTATGAAATTTGTTGCTTATTTGATTGTACTTTTGTATAACATTGTGACTTAGATGGCTTAGACATGCAACTAAATTATGTTGATTATAAGAATTAACTTCACTGTATCATTTTGTAAATTGTTAAAAGTATTTAATTCATGTCCTTTTTGAAATTTTTTTAAAACTAAAGTGATTTTTGTGATTTAAAATTTTTTGTTTATTTATTGATGCGACGTAATTAATTTTAGCTTGGTAAAAATGCATAAAAAGTGGTATTTTCATGGCGCACATTTTAAGTTACTGGTCCTTATATAAAATATATTTTAAAAAAATTGTTTTATGTATCTTATATTCAATAAAGTCTTATTTCTATCACAAGATCTTACATCTTAAGTTATTAAATAATTGAAAAATGTATGTTTATATATTAATCATATTCTTTAGTGAGCAAATTTTCTGCATTTTCTGTGCTTCCGCAAAAAAAATTCAATTTCGCAGCATGAAATTATGCTGCACGCACAGTAGCAAATGATGCATAAAGTATTGAACAAAGTAGAAAAAAAAGTTTTATTTATGCTGTTTGATCAAGAGAGAAAAATCACTTAGGAATATGATCTCCCGCAACTACAATAGTTGCGTGGCACCTGTCTGTTCATACGCAACACTAGATTATCCAACAGTTGTTTGGTGTTCTTCAGAAGATATAATCATGTGTCTCTGGGCGTCTTTTAAAGCATTCCACTCATATTTAATGGAATTTAATTCGGGTTTTGGCCTATCCATTTTTCAGAGATCTTCTCTTTTTGGAAGATCTTGAAGATCATGTTGTAACGGATATCCCCTGACATCCGTTAGTGATTGGGAGTTAGAATGAATACCAGCCATAATGAAAACAAATATAATTTATTCATCCTTTAATAAGTCTCACAAACCCAGGATAGGAAATGCACCTATAACTATGTATTGGAGCAAAAGCGAGTTAGACGAGATATTTTATATTTAATTGAAGAATTGAAACACTTATTTTTGGAACAGTTCAGTGATACACGTTCTAAATAAGCTTAATTCCGTTTTTATGTATTCGACCTCTGGTTGAAATTAATCTAATTCAAATACATATATTATTGACTTAGTAGTCAAATATCAATCTTAAATATTAAGTAATTAATCAACGAGTCAATCTCAATTAACTTTTCACTACTTTACGTTAATAAAAAAATTCTATAATCTAACTCCTAACCTCTCTCACTCTCGAACCTAAAAGTTAATGCTTAAATATGAGCCCTGATTTACATAAATCGCATTTTCTTCTGTAGAAAATTTTCAATTGAACAATATTTAAAAAGATAGATTTTCCCCAAGAGGATTAGTAGGAGGCATGCGAATAGACCCGTTACAATGTGACCTATGTGGTTATGCGCAGGGGCGTAACGGAGAATATTAAGCCCACCCCCGCAAAGTCAGGTTTTGGACCCAAAATCGGACCTTACATTCTGGGCGCCAGTGAAGCTTTGGGCTCCATAGAATCCTGCCCCCCCCCCTCCGTGGTGTGGCGGTGTACGTTACGCCATTGGCCATGTGTTATCTTCCATAAAGCACTGAACCAATGTTACGCAATTTGGAAAACACACTTTGGAGAGCATAATGGCCGCGGTAGCCTAGTGGTCAAGGTCACGGACTCGTGTCCGGCGTGTCATGATTTTGGGGACTAGTGTCACTGAAAGCCCTCCTTGTAGATGGGATGATGCACGTTAAATGTATCGAGGCTCAAACGTATTCCCGTTTGTGTGATGTGGAAGTTAGGAGAGGGAGGTGCCAGCTCAGGTGTCATCTTCATCTCTTGACCGAGGTTCAAAATTACATGGTCCGTCACAGCTTCATAGAGCGACTTCAATATAACGCTCATTTTCTTGGGGTGAGTAACTTTATCAAAGTATAGATTTCCGATAAATGAGCCTCTGTCCCCCTGTACGTCACAATGCTTCTTTACACAAACACGCAGAAACCACCTCAATTGTTTCTTTTCCTGATGTCAATGGAATGAAAATGTGTCTACTTTTCACATCATATCAACATGCATCGTAAATTATTTGTCGAACTAAACGGCTCTCAATGAAAAAAAAAACATTTGACTACATTGATGAGATGTTCTGTGTTTGCGTTCATTACACCTCTGTGAACGGGACTGCTGGTGGGCTGTTGTCAAAGGTATGGAGCATTCAGTTTAGCGCATGAATGGGCCACCTTTATAAAGGTGTCTACCCACAGTAAATGGGTGTGTCTGTCATCCAGTTGCCATGTATAGCTTCTGAGCTGCTGACTGGATTCAATCTCCTTTTGCCTGCACGACGATTGTCATTGTTTTCTTACGCTGATCTCCACCAAATTTTCTTTCAATTGTACTTATCCTTCCGAAGGCTTTCCAAGCTTGTGATATAATATTTTCGTCAATTCCAAATTTATGGACAGCACTTCTCACTAATTATGTACCTCCTCAAACCTATTGATCATTCTACCACGTGTAGCCATATAGCCCATACGATCTCAATTTCACTTGTCTGGGAATACGCCTTTTCTCCTTTTTAAGTTGCTTTCCACTGCGCTCGCTGACTCCACGTGTTTTGTGTGTGCCCTCACGTAACCTCTGATGTCATGCGCCTGAGATGTTTGAATATTCATTACTTTCGGAGAAAGACCTTTTCTATTATTTTATGGTTGTGCTCTGGAAAGTGACTTTGTTGCTAAGTTTGGCACACCTAGGAGATGTGTAGCTGATGGATTATATTACGCACTGTTGCGTTTGATGAAATAAGGGCACACATTTCAATAAAAGTTGCTTTTAGCTTTTTAATATTTCGTCAAATGTAAGAATTTTGGTTTTTTATGATATTTAGGTGCCCCGGATATGGCATTCTTAAGAAATTGAATCCATAAAAAAAAACCTCTTGTCATGTTTTAAAACACTATTTTAAGTAGAATTAAATGAAGAAATCATAAAATTTGCTTTATGTGTATATTATTTTAGTTAAAAAAAAGTTATATTATGAAATATTATATTATTATGCTTGTGTATGAAATAAAAATTATACTATTTGTATCGTTTTGATTTTCTTAATACACATATGTCAGTTATCTCTGTAATCGCTGGTTATTTCTGGGTCTTATGCTTACTATTAACTTATGATATCGATCAGAATTCCTCAATTTTAATTTGCAACTTGGATGGTTAATTTTATTAATCGACATGTAAACAATTCGACGAGATAGTCCTTTCTTATTACTTACTATAGAATTAAATTCATTCAACTGAAAAAAAGTTGATACACAAACACAAAGACTAAAACTATGTTAATCGTTTGCCTTCTGTGTTGTATCTGGCCGCAGTAGTCTTGTGATCATAGTTACCTACTCGTAGGCAGGATTGTTGAGTGATAGGTTTGAATCTTGACTGGTCGGTAGAGGAATGAGGTGCTGCAGCACATTAAATTGGGCTCTAATTCCATACATGGGTGTAGAAGTTAGGGGAGTGGATTTCCGGGTCTAATATCGTCCTCCGTACTTGACAGCGGCTCAAAATTAGAGGCTCGTCGTGCCGATAGCCCTCGTGTGCCAATAAACACTCACTCTGAGTTGGATCTTAGCTAAAACTAACATTCTTTCAGCTGAAGAGAAATTTTCCCTTCCAAAATTCCTCTCCCTTCCCGGATCAAATCTCCAAAAAATTTATATTTGTAATTGTTGTTCTTAATGTTTGATTGAAACCATATATCCCGAAATTAATTTTGAATATCTCTCTTGCAGAACTCTCAAGAGCCCAAAGAAATCTTGCAAATACCCTGAATAATTTCAAACTGGAATGCATTGGAAGCAGTCAAACAGATGACGAAGTTATCATAGGTATGTTTATAATTATCATAAATATTCAATTATTTTATTGTTTATTTTACATCTATGAGGGATGTTCCGAAAGCAAGTTTCGACATTTTTTTAAAAGATAATACATCAGATGAAACAATCACCATAGGAAACTACATTCTTTACTGCGCAAAGAATGAATGACGCTTACGCAGAGGGCCAAGGAAGAGAGAGTAGCAGCGGACAGGCGTGCCCGAGGTTATTCAAGTACAAACCACTTCGGCAGGCAGATGTGTACTGACAACGTAGCCATCAATGAAAGTGCGTGCTATTCTCCGGTATGAATGGACACGTAGCAGTAGTATATCTGTCTTCCACGAACGTCTTCAGACCGTTTATGGTGAAAAGTTTATGTCTTGTCAAATGTTTGATCGCTGGTTTGCGTGTTCGATAAAGGAAGGCAGAATGTCGAAGTTAAATGGAAAAAAAAGTGGGCATCCCTCCACTTTCACAGATAAAAACAACTTTGCTAGAGTACAGGATATAATATTAACGGACATGCGCGTAACGGTCCCAGAGTTTAGTTCACACTGTGCATTGCTCGTGCTTAGATCCATTACATTGTCCATGATGTTTTGGGTGTACAAAAAAAAATGAGAGAAAGAAATAATACCGAAAGAAATGAGTTCCTGTTTTGAATCCTCGTTGACCGTTGTGATGTTTGAGAAAATTAATGGTAGCGTGAGAGTTAGGAAATTAAATATTTGGTTTATTTACGTCACAGCTGTTAATTACAGTATCTACATTTACATTAAAGTTATTCATAATATTGTGTATTTCATAAGTGTTCAAAATATGTGTTATTTGTGAGAAAGGAGGCAACACACAACCGTTCTCTTCGGTATTTTCCACGGAATCACTCTCCATTCCATGGTCTTGGGATGAGGGCTGTTTCTGTCTGACACCTCGAATTACACACGGAGTTTCCGGCTCGCAAGTGTCCAGCCGTTGGGTTTTCTCACGGTCATGGGTTGTGGGGCAATGTCAGATGTCAAGACCCCGCAATATTCAGTGGTGCACGTGTGCATAGGAACGGTGTTATCCTACCCACCAAAAAGAAGCAGATTTTTTAGCTGTGTTACACGAAACGTCGCGCCATTAGACACAGGTGCATCACATTACCCCAAAAATCAAGGTCATCTTAATGATATTGAAGAATCAGAGTTAACCAGTGAGGAAAAACTTCTTACTAACCAGTGCTGAAGTGGAGCAGACTGTTCGACAAAATCTTGCATCGCATGTTTTACCAGAGTGCTTTCTTCAAAGTGATTGTACACTACGACAGATGCCTCTTTGTCAGTGGCGACTATGTGAAAAAAATAGTGTTAAGGTGTATTGTTCATAATGCCGTAATGCAATTTTTTTTAGATAGTGAAATTTCCATGTGAAAAAAAAATGACGAAAAACTTACTTTCGGAACGTCTATTGTACATGCGATAAATGTGAATATTTTGTTTCTTTTTCTCTAAAAGGCAGCATCTTTTTGTATAAGCAGTATGCAATCAAACATATGATGGAAGGGGGATAATAATTTTTCTGTGTGTAAGAAGGTGAATTTTGTCGCATCATATTTTCGATTATGCGTAGTTGAATTTCCTTTGAATCGTCGTGTTAAATTATTTGTTCCATGTTACCGAGTAGCTTTTGATATATTCTATGTTAAAAGATTTGCTTAACTCACCGTAATGGTCTTAGGTTGATTCATGGTTATATTGTACTGCGTGACATTCTTGTAAATGTTGCAATTGGGTTGAGTATAAATTAACCTTATTGACATCAAAAAAGACATGCAAGAGATTACAAAGAAACATTATTTCGTCTTGTGACTTTTGAAAGTCATATTTTTGGTGTTACTTCATTGAGACATCAATTCTGTTTTGGGAAATATCCATATGTAAGCATTTCTAGAATCTTTTTCTCGAGAAATTTTGGTTTTTTTTTTTTTTTACTGGGATGAATTTGATTAAAATTTTTAAGTAAATTATGTTTTCTTATTCTGTTTTAAAGAAATTTTATAATCCTTGCATTTTTTTTGTATGCTGTAGAATTTAAAACCAATTAATAATTTTATGGTAATTCTAAACAAATTTTATATTTATTCATCCAAAACTAGGGGGGGGGAATGTTTCGCAATTCCCTATTATTAGTTCAATCTCTCTCTCTTTCTCTCTCTCTCTGTATATATATATATATATATATACACACACACTCATGTCCATAAATTAAGGATAATTCAGAATCACACAGAAATTGAACTCTAAAATAAAAATTTCACCTGTAGAATTATCACACACATCTTGAAGAAGAATATGCAAATTACAGGAAACCACCGGATGGCGCGGATAGTACGTCATAATGACGAGAGTTTAAGAGAGGGGCATATAAGGAATGGTGGCAAAGAAGTAAAATTGTTCACAAGCGCTTTAAAAGCCTTTCAGTGCAATAACCGCATAGTTATGGCACAAAGGAATTATTTGGATGATTTTTTACGTGGTAAAATTATCGGACGACTGGAATGTGGACATACCCAGCTGGAAGTATCCGAGGAAGTTGGAATCGCCCAGAGTGTCATCTCCAGGCTTTGGCAACGATTCCAAGATGATGGTAATGTGAGTAGATGTTACAGCACAGGTCGCTCCCGAGTTACAACGCCGAATGAGGACCGGTATTTGGCAGTTACTGCCAAAAGAAACAGACGGAGCACAGCATCAGATTTGTCTCATAAGCTCTCTTCAGCTTCCGGTACGACAGTTTCAAGGCAGACCGTGTACAGACGCTTAGGGCACATTGGTCTATATGCTCGTAGGCCTGTCAGATGTGTTCCCTTTACCGCAACTCGCTGTCGCCTGCGATTAACCTGGAGTAGAGAGCATGCATTGTGGACACCGCAACAGTGGTCTTGTGTGATGTTTTCCGACGAGTCCAGGTTTAGTTTGCAGTCTGATTCTCGCCGGACTTTCATATGGAGAGCGCCAGGTACCCGTTACCACCAAGAGAACACCTTTGTACGATACTGTTACGGTGATGCAGGATGGCTCGTTTGGGGAGGAAATATTCTTGGTTCCAGAACTGACCTGCATGTTCAGAGTGTAACGATGACAGGCCACATCTATCGGGATGTCATTCTGGAACAACATGTACGTTTGTTTCGGGGCGCCATGGGTGCTGAATTTCTGTTTATGGATGACAACGCCCGTCCTCACCGTGCAAACATTGTAGACGAATGCCTTCAATCGGAGGATATAACCCGTATGGATTGGCCAGCATACTCACCGGACTTGAATACAATAGAGCATGTGTGGGATATGCTTGGCCGACGAATTGCAGCCCGTCAACCCCCTCCCACCTGTCTACCGGAACTTCGGAGGGCATTGCTTGATGAGTGGTGTAATATTCCCCAAGATCAGATTGATAATTTGATACTCAGCATGCGTAGGCGTTGTAAGGCCTGTATTGCATCGTCCGGGAGACATACTCCGTATTAACCATCATATTAACTATGTTATACTGTTTTTTGTAAATAGGTTCTTTTTTTTGGAATTTGCTCCAGGGAGTAAAAATCGCAATTTTTATTAATTATGTCAAACATATATCATCTTTTTTGCTCTTCACCTTTTGTTTAATAAATAGACTTTACAAATGAGTCAAATTTGTTTTGCTTTTGTCTCTTTCTTTGCCTGAACTTCATTATCCTTAATTTATGTATATATATATATATATATATATATATATAATTTTTTAATTAAATTAAAAAATGACTAAATAGAAACAAGCAAAAATGATAGTCCAACAGCATGTATAGAAAAGAAAATCGTTCGTTGTGGCTCTGTAGCGCAATGGACAGCTTTGGACTTCTAATTCAGAAGTCGTAGGTTCGAATCTCACATGGGATGGCTTAATTTCTGAGAATGTGGTTTTTTACTATGCTATTTTATTAGAATAATTAAATTTAACTAATGAATAAACAGTAGCAAACAAACAAAAAATAGTCTAACACCATGTATGTATAGAAAGGAAAATGTGGAAAATTTTGCAAGGAAAATCGCTTTTTATTTAATATTGGGATTCTGTCACATGTGTATGCATTTTTTTATGAACTGTAACTATTTAATAAAAAGAGTAACTGAAATAAAAATTTTCTTTGTTGACCTAAGTAGAAATTGACTTAAAAGTTTTTTATATTACTTGTTAATGAAAAAATCGTTTTATACGTGAGAATACTGAAGCAAATGTTTGTATCTAGCCTACATAGTTAAATGCTAATTTGCCAAAAATAAATAAATAAATATTTTATGTAGAAACATGTTGCAGAGCAATGCAAAAAAGTTCTAATATGGCAATTAAGATTTCATTAATTATTTTTCTATTATTTACTTTATCTATATTTCTTTTTTGTCGTGTTCCCTAGAATTTTCCTATTAAGTTTTTTTAACAAAAAATTTATTTTACTATTAAGGATTATTATTATAAAGGAAAAAATATCGCTGTATCCCTTAAAATCTATAACATTAATTTTTCAATTATTTTTCATTTGAAAGTTTTCGATGGTAAAGCTGTATTTTTTTGAGATTTAAATTTCTGGCAATATTGCTGAAATCCGAACTAAATTAGTTACACTGTAACGAAGCCGGATGACCTCAAATCAAACCAGAGACGATTTTACTCGATGGTCTTCGAATTAATTCTAAATGTCTTTGAAACGGGAGTGCAAATGACGGAAGTATTTCGCAGCATGTGTCCGATTTGATGAAGTAAGTAGCCGTATTTAATCATTCCAAAGGCTTATAGGGGAATAAATCAGATTTTATGGACTTGGTAGCACTGTTGAAAATGGCTACTGAGCAAAAGTTCTCGTATGAAAATACCACCACAACTATTTTCTTCGTTTAAATTAATTAATTAGTTAATTCATGAAATATTTCTGTGGCATAACGAATAAAATATGTTATTCTTTTTAAGCAATTTTTAAAAAAAGTTTTGAAGTAAAAGAAAAATTCCTTTGAAATATATTAGAATCTTCTGTTGATCATGATTTCTGCAGACGATTATATTTTATGAATGATTGAAATAAAAATAGTTTGTGAAGATCACAAAATTAAAAAGTTACAGTTAAATCTTTTTTGAAATTTGTTTCTGTATAAAGATTTCTTTAAAAAAATCAATCTGACCGTTATTTTTTATAAATATATAGAACAATTATAAAATTATCTTCTTTTGAAAGTTCTGTGGATATTATTTGGTTTGTAGGCTGTTTATTTCTCTTTTCATAATTCTTTAATATCTGCTGTAGAAAAGAATGTGAAAATATTGTAAAAATCAAGTTTATTTTGGTATTAAAAAAAGACATGTCGCACACACACACAATGAATATTTTCAAAATTAATATTTCTTCAGAATGTATGAGTCTTTGTTATACTGTGCTTAGGGAAAAAAACAAAAAAAAAGAGAAAAAAAAAGCATTGATTTAAGTATTGTTGTTTTTAGAATAATTTTTTACGATTTGAGACTCTGAATTTCGAAATTTTCATCATTAATTTTTATGGCTTCTTATTTAACGAACAGATATTAGGATTTTTTTAAAGAAAATTATACCCATTTTACCCTTTGTAAGGTCTTGATATACTTTATAATTGTTTTCATAATACTAGAATTATTACATTTGAAAAATTTTTATATTGAAATTAATTTTACTTTCATTATATTTAAGAATTTAATATTCTATGATTATTGTACCTTATATTTGCTACCATTATAGGTAATTTCACTTTGTAATTTGTTTAGCAAAAAATTCTATTAACTACGTAACAAAAAGATTCAGTTTTTTAAAACGTATTCTAATGCTTATCAGTTGTTAATTTTCAATTGGCACAACAAATAACAGAGGCCGACAAGTAAGCATTAGTGCAGCGTTACAAACTATTGATAGAGTGATGCTACAAAATGTATGGAAAGAGCTGGATTACAGATTGGACGTATGTCGTGTAACTAGAGGGTCACGCATCGAACATTTAAAACATAAAAAAAAAAAAAAAACTTTTGTATATTTCCCTTTACATTTTTATGTATCACTTATTGTAATATGTGCAGTAGTTTTCCGATAACACGATTTTTTAAAATTGGCTCCATCATTTGTATACTTACTCTGTATAACGTAAGGAACAATTATTTGCGATGAAGAATTGTTGTTAAACGCATTTAAACAGATTGCCAAACCTTCTATTATTTTAAACAAAACCGATTTTTAAAACAAGAATACAGTAGTTCATCGTAAATACATAAATACCTTGTGTGTATAGCGTTTATAAATCTCTTAAAATAATATTTTAAATATGATTTAAAAACATTGCCTTCGCTCCCTTGTTCTGTAAAATATACCTTGCCTCTTCGAATCTTTCTGAAGATGTAAGAAATTAATTGTAGAAGAGAATGAGGAAATATGATATTTTTTTCTTTAAAAATAGTATGCAATTTGATTTATTACCCTTTGTGAATTGATTCCATTGAAAAAAATGACGATTTACATGCTTTTATTAACACCCTCTCATAAGCTTCACTTGAATGTAACGGAATCTTTGAACTCAATATTTTTACCCACTGTCAGATGGATTCGAAATTTTGCTCACTTGTCCAGGATCGATGACAATACAATAATTTAAAAATTTTGTTCCATTGTCCTGATCAGGATTAACGATTTCCCATTTTCAGATCCCATCCCGCATCTGGCGACTCATTTCAGATCCCATTTCCAGATTTGGCGACTAATTCCAGTTTTAGCGAGTTACATCATAAATCGATTAACTTATAAAAGGGTGTTTTTTTGTTTTTTAAAATTATAATTTATTTTGTTTATAAAAGTGTAATATGCAACAGTGCAATTAAAAGTATCACCGTAAAACGTGTAATGTTTTTTTTAAATTTTTCCTCTTTAAATAAATGTTACAAATGCCAATGTTCGTAAATAAATGCGAGTTGTAGATGCAAAATGCTTTTTAAAAAGTCGCTACTTTGAAAGTGCCATAATTGAAGCTGTAACGAGCTTAATAGGTTATGAAATTAAAATACTATGATTATGAAAATTCTTTTCTGCTGGTCTATTTTAGATTATTGTGAAATTTTGTGTGTTCCATAATCAATTATACAAAGTAGTAGAACATAACAGTTCTCCTGAAAGGTATGCGTTAATCATTTCCATTGAGACATGACAGACGATGGCTGGAAATTTCGATCCATGCTTGTGCTGTATCATTGTCACGCTTGATGGTCCTTTGGAATCCATTGGGATGGGATTTTATCCATGTATGTATAGAACAGTTTCGCTAGTATTTAAAGGATGGTAGAAGTATTATCTTTTTGGCTGTTAAATGTAACTTTCGAGGCTATGTATTGAAATTATATCGCTGATTTATTAACCATAAAATGTTTGCTAATTACAATATTTTAAATTTAGAATTATTTTTTGAAAAAGTTTTACTTTTCTGAAAAGGGGTACTTTTTTGAACTCTTATTTCAGTGCCTGTTTTATTCATGTGTTACCGCTAAAGCGCAGAAATCAGTTTAATTTGTTCTGTTTATTTTAATTATGTTCTGATATTAGATCTAGTTTTTTTTTTTTTTTTTTTTTATGTCTATTAATAGGTGTATTCTCGTTTTTTTTTTTTTTTTTTTTTTTTTTTTTTTTTTTTTTTTTTTTTCTTATCTAATAACTATTCCTTATTTAAATGCTTAATATATATTTCAGTCATAGATACTTGATATTGTTGGAATTGAAGCGTTACTGAATTTCTTCGATAAAAAGTGTGGAATAAAAGTTTTAGCTTACCTGTTATACAGACAGGCAAGGGTTTTGATGATACAAAGTAATTCGTAATAGAATATTGCTTTCAAAATAAATATAAATTGACAGTTTCAGCCTTTAAAGAATCACATTAATTCATGGTTAACATATTTAATGATGTTTCTTGGATAATATGCGTAATGAAATGCAGTGGACGATACATTTTTCCTACTGCTCACAAAGACAACACGTGCCCTACAGAAATTAAAATGCACTATATCATTCAATTTAATGTACGTCTGAATGTAATGTAATCTTTTTAAGTTTTTCAGTCATTTCCTGAACTTCCGAAATATATGAATTTTCGTACATGTGATATAGAAATGATTTAAATACATACATAAGGTAAACATTATTAAAATTTACTTTTGTTAGTAGATAGTCAGCGTGTTGTCTTTTTTAGACTATATTTGGTTAATCTGTCTAAACCCCTCCGCGCCTTCTGAATGCCCCCTAATTTTCTTTGGGTCTTTTACTGCCCTTCTGAAAGCCTCAAATGCCCACAAGGGGGCGTTATTGTCCACTTTGAGAACCTATGACCTAGATAATTTGCACATTACCTATACTAGATATACGTTAATCTGCGCATTATTTACTTGCCACTCGTTAAAGTGAAAATAAGATCTTTGGTAAAACAACAGCAACGTTTCTATGCACTTAAATTAAATGTTTATTTTTTGATTTATAAAAAATCAATACAGTCGAATAGCCAACACATTGATTGAATCAATCATCCGTCAATTGAAAAGCTACAGTACAAAGAATCAAACGGTTTTAAAAATGTTATTGAAACAAAGGTGAGAAATTGAAATAATGTAATTTATTTTTTGAAGCATTGCGAGATACGCCGGTAGTAATGAAATTAACTGTCATTTTGTACTTCGCCTGTTAGGATTAGGTGATCAATGACGGAGGGTCATAGCCGGCCATGCAATTATGTGAACTATAATTTCTTTTTATCGTGGTAAAATTGTTTCATCGGTATGTGAATATTGGAACTTTTTTACATTTAATTTGTTTCCAGGAGATACAGGTCGTCGTAATTTAATTTAATGTAAATTAATTTAAGGTGTCTTATCGAATACATTTACTGTCTCTGCGCACTCTGTTTCTAAATGTTTTGGATAAATTTTTCTGGGATGAGTTAATGTTTTCAATCAAAAGTCATGACAGAAAGGAAATGAGAGAAACAAACTTTTGAACTTTAACGATAGGGAAACCGCTAATGTGAAGATTGCCTAGTTAAAATGCGAAAAACTCTTGATTCCGCACTTGCGGACACTTTCGCTTTTTGCTCCGTTAATACTTTAACGGAGCTAATCAGTTAATTTGGTGATTCGCTAGGTAATCTGCATATCAATGGCTTTAGAGCTTTAACAGTAACAGGTGCATAAACATTGTTTTTTAAAGTTAAAAATGATACAATGATAAAAACTGATTTATGTCTTTTCAATGGAAATTATTTCAATTTTTTATTTTTATCTTTCAAGTCGTTAGCAATGTTTTTTTAAACACATTTTACATAAGTATAGTGGAATATAGCGATACATACAGCAAAAACTGTTTAACTGAAATTAATTTATAGACAAGGATTGCTCAGAATGTAGAAAGAAGCTCAAAATTCCATGTGGCTCAAGCGCAGTAAATCAGAAGCCTGCACATGTGCGAGCTCAGGCTATGCAACGATCAGAAATTTGGGGGTCATTGCGATCGTACTATAAGTGAAAATGGTGGATACTATACAGAAAGTAATTTTTAACACGCTTTTATAAGTTTCACTTGCATGTAACGGAATCTTCGAACTCGATTTTCACCCACTTAAAATGGTCAGATTAATTCGAAATTTTGCACACTTGTCAAGGCCCGATGACAATACAATAATTTCATAATTTTGTTCCATTGTCCTCATCAGGATCGTCAGGAATCACGATAATCAGATTTGGCGACAATTAAATATATCACTTCCAGATTTGGCAACTTATTGCACATACAATTTCCAGATTTGGCGACTAATTCGATATACTATTTCCAGATTTGGCGACTAATTCCACAACATTTCCAGATTTGGCGACTAAAAGAAAAAGGTGTAACCCTACAGCGAGTGTTTTTAATTAATACACTTGTGGTTTACAAAAATAAAACAAACGAAAAAAGTGTTCTGTATGTGAGAAAGTGGAGAGTGGGTATGTGTTATCAATTCTTACTATAATATAAACATTTTTCTGAAAATGAAAATAAAAAAAATAGGCTCATGATGTGAAAAAAATAATTTATGTTCTAACTGCTAAATATTTTTTATATTTTTATAAAGCAATACGTTTAGAAGTGATGATACGAATTAACATTATAGCAATACGTTTAAAAGGTGAGAATACGATTGACACTTAGTATAACCATGTTTTTATTAACTCGCTTTCTTTAATGTCTGTCCGGGTGGAATTTTGTAATTGATTTTAAATTGTGTGACTTTCCGATGAGCCAGAGACTTGAAATTTGGACCATATCTCAGAAGTGGATGACAATGTATGAAAATGTGAAAAAAGAACAATCGAAAAGGAGGAATTTTTTATACTTTTTAATCCGTTATAAAAACATGTGGTACATTAAATTTTTTTTTAATTCGAACTTTTTCTTCTTAACACACATTTTATTTGTTTGACCTGTTCTTTTGCGACGAAATCTAATATAATGATACGGGACTCACCCGAGGTCCCGTAAACAGAGAGAATAAATACACTTCATTATGTTAGAACTTAAACAAATGTCGTTTTATCATCCACGGATTACATCTTTCAGCAAGATTGAGCACCCTCCACATTGGAGTTTGGAGGTTCGCACTTTTTTAAAATAACATCTTCCACCTCGTTGGATCGGTCGAATTGAAAATGCGGACGATCTGTCTTGCTCTTGGCCATCTAGGTCTTCGATTTTGACATCCTGTTATTTCTTTCTATGGGGTTATGTGAGAGATCCTGTCCATGTGCAATTCCAGGACTTCCAATGCTCGTTTCTAATTGGCTTGCTTTGATGACTCCAGGGGCCGCGGTAGCCTAGTGGTCAAGGTAACGGACTCGTAGCCGGTATGTCACGAGTTCGAGAAGACCCGCTTGGCCGCGGTAGCCTAGTGATCAAGCTATCGGATCGTGACTGGTATGTCATGAGTTCGAGCCCAGTACCGCTAAAGATCCGCTGTATAGGAGAGCGATGCACGTTAAATCTGTCGAAAGCTCAAACGAAATCCCGTTGGTGTGGTGTGGTAGTTGGGAGAGGTGGGTGCCAGCTCACTTGTCGCCCTCGTCACTTGACCTTGGTTCAAAATGACGAGGTCCGTCGCCAAAAGCCCTCGAGTAGCTGAACAGTGCAACGTTAATATTCACTCACTCGAAAAGACTCTCCGTATAGGGGAGCTATGCACTTTAAATCTGTCGAGAGCTCAAACGAAATCCCGTTGGTGTGGTGTGATAGTTAGGAGAGGGGGTGCCGGCTCACGTGTCGTCCTCGTGAATTGACCTTGGTTCAAAATTCCTAGGTCCGTCGCCAAAAGCCCTAGTGTAGCTGAACAGTGCGACGTTCATTTTCACTCACTCACTTGATAACTCCAGGTGGCTGACGTGTCGTGAGTTCGAGCCTACTACCGCTAAAGATCTGTCGTGCAGAGGGGGCCGATGCTCGTTAAATATGTCGAGGCTCAAATGTGTCTCCCGTTAATGTGGTATGGAAATTAGGAGAGGGAATGCCAACTCAGAGGTGGTCTTGGTCACTTCACCATGGTTCAAAATTACGAGGTTCGTCGCCAAAAGCCTTTGTGTGGTTGAATTGTGGGACGTTAATATTCACTCACTCACTCGCTCCAGATATGCTTCAGAATGCATGACGTGTAATGAATTGTCGCTTAGAAGTTGTCATGTTACCAAGGGGAGTCGCATTGCACTTTTCTTAGGTAAACAAAATTTTTAGCTTCCTTCTACATTCTGTGTGAATTTTCTGAAATTTTTTTCGTTAAAATAGTTATAGGCGTTTGTAATCGTTCTATTTAATTTGAATAGCCTTTTGTGCTTTATTTCTCAATTTTCCTGTGGCACCTTTAATTTGTAAGCGTGAAAACCATGTGATGTAGCGTTTGTAACATTTTGGTTCACCAACAGAATATTTTTATTTGTCAAAAGTATTTTTTATTTTTAATTTCCCCCTTATTTAAATATGCGCGGAACATATGCTCTTTATGTATCAAACATAAAAACAAATCCATATAAACTACTTTTATCGGTATGTTAGCCGAAGTACCCAAACACAATTACAGGAGCATTCCAATTTATCTCTTTCTCTAGGCTATCATTGTTTAGTTTATGATCCTAATCCATCCCGGAAAAAATGCTATTGGATCCCATACAAGTAGCGTAATCACTTGGTTGCCATAGCAACCCATTGCTTTTACTTAGACGTTCTCAATCCATCCGCTGTTTTATTCGGAGATTTATTTCCTCAAATTTTTTGTGTTCACTTAAAAATTGACCTAAAACAAATGCTATCCAAGGTTGAAGATTTTTTTTTTCAAGTTTTTATTTGATTATGTAAATAGAAATTCGAAATTTAGTAATGTGCTTTATTATTGAATAAGGATTAGTTATTACAAGAAACAAAAGAATTTACATGTTGGATTGTTTGGGATAAAAAATGTTTGTATTCAATTCTTAAAATTTCGTATTGAATTATTTCGTAGGTATGTATTGATATTAATATATTTTGTGATATTTTACACATTGTAGTGATTTGACATTTTTTTCTTCTTTGTGTGTGCTTATGTATAACTTGGCTTTATACTAAAATATGGATCAAACTATAAGCGCTTTAAACAGCCATTCACTGTCTTTAGATTAAATGTCATTTCCGGTATAACGGTATGACATTAACTGCTGTGCCGTAGGGCTTGGATTAGAATCCCGGAGAAGACGTGGGTGTTTATAAATGTATAGTGCCTTTGCTTCAGGGAACACTCAAGGTCAGTGATTCCCAAAGTGGTCTATATCGACCTCCAGGGGTCTGTGATGACCTGCAAAAGGTCCATGTCAGCGGAAAAATAATTTGAGGGTTTACGATAGTGGCTATCATTAAACCAGATTATTACTTTAATTTTAAAAGAAAATTTAATCAAGTGGAAACTAGAATTATTTGTTTTACTGAAATATTTACTAAATTTACTGAAGTTTATTTGTAGTTCCTAGACAACAGCATAAATTTTATGAAAACAAGCGTTCCTTCAGAATTCCATTTCAGCGTTCCTTGCTAGAATTAAACTAAAGGAGCATATTTTTCCAGTTTCTCAATTGTCACAGACAATCTGCCAGGGGAAAAAAGGACGTTTTAACCTACGTTCAGCATTTAAATTTACTTTAATCAGATTTTAAAACTAGGATTGTGAATAATACGACTGGTGGTACCACAGTAGGCAATGAACTCATATGGGCACATCGGGGGGAAAAAAGAATTTTAGATTACGAGAGGAACTGATAGGCACTTACGAAAATCTTGAAGTAAACTTTAGAAACTGATGTCTGCATTTTTGGCTTTGAAAAAAAAAAAAGATATTTCTATTATTTATTTTAAATCATGGAATATCTTGAGATAGTTTTAAATTGCTTTTCTTAGTGATGAGTTTTAGCGCGGTTTCCAAACTCCAAACTCAAAATAAAAATAAAAAGTTCAATCTGACAAGATTGATGCCAAATGTTGAAAATTTGTGATTGAAACTCCAGGTTCATCCCTCTCATTAAAATCATTTGTTTGTTGCTCAGTTACTTTGTGTATTTGTTTGTAACAAAAGTTTTATGTATTATTTAAATTTTAATTTAACTAACAACGTGTTTCTTAAGTTTTAAATACTACACTAAACTGCATTTCACTACAGTTAGCAATTTAAATCTTTTAAGGTAAGTAGTTCTATACCAGTTGTCAAAAAGATATTTAAGTTAATAAGTTTTCAAAAATTTTATATTAGGTAAGTAGGGGTCTGCCAAAAACCGGAAAACGTGGCAAGGGGTCTATGAGACTAAAAAGTTTGGGAACATCTGCTCTAGGTATTTGTCGAGCCGCAAGTCGTCTCGAGAGTTTGGTAGAAGGGGGAAAGGCGTGGGAGCCACCCTGGCCAACCCCCAGAGTGTTCTTTCTCCCTCAAAATTGGGATGGAACCGTGCCAAATCGTACTGTTTTCTGTGTATAAGTAGCCCCTTACCACTTTGAGTTTCGTGGGTCTCTGTCTGACTCCGTTCATCAGGTGGCATCAGAAACAACACCAAATTAAATGTCGGAGCTTCCCGTGCTTATCTTCTTGTGGCACTTACGAATGCAAACAATTGATACTGTGATGGAGTTGGAAATTATTGTAGATTCTCTTCTTTGTGTAGACCAATTAAGAATTACAAGTTAGATCAGGGGTACTCAATCTTTTCTTCTGCTGGCCGCATACATATGTCAGCCATTTCAAGCGGGCCGCAACATGAGGTTAAACGGCGGGGGAGGGGAGAAATGTTTTAAGACCAAAATAACACTATTGGAAATTTAAAATGGATCAAAATATTATAACTCCTGTTTTACCATTTTTAAATTATTTTTTTATATTTTTGTCACTAACACTAAATTAAAAGAATTTATATATATAAGAAACACTCCATCACGATTTTTGCATCAGTAAACTGTGTTTCATAGATTACCAGTAATATAACAAACTTCTTAGGATGTCTTTGTTACTAGTGTGACATTACCTTAGACAGAACACTTTGTTACTGTTGCAAAGAATATTCAATAAAGCCTATTTATATATATATATATCACCTCTTGAAAGAGGAAAAGTGTCATTGAATGATTCCTGTTTATTGGTATCAAGTACTGATCCACGTTTGTTTTCCACTACACAACAATCAACTTCCAAATCGTTCGAATATTTTTCGCTTGCAAGGTATGAAAGATTATTCAAAATTAGTTCTACTCATAAAATTAACACTACTCCACTGTTGTCTGTTATCACTAACTGTAACCGTTACAAATAGATTCCTGCCGTACGGCATCCACAGTAAAAAAGCAAAATTGATAAATTTGATTTTTTGTCAAAGAATTTCCTACCAAAATTTTAATACATTGTTTTAAATAAAAGAATTTCCCAGAGCACAATGGGTCGTAAACGGGCACTTAAAAAGGCTCGGTGGGCCGCAGGTTGTGAGTATCGCTGAGTTAAACTAATGAAGTTATAGGTTTGAATCTCGACCCATTCGAGTGTAGTGAAGCGGAATAATGGAATCACCATACGTTATGTCTAAATGGATCAAAAATGCAATGAGGTAGCTTTAGTGTGAAGGGATATATGTAGCGTTCTCTTAATCTTAATTCAGAATGTAGAAGTCTGTCTGTCTTGAGTAACCCATTATGAGGTTTGAATAGTTGTAATCAGTGAATGAAACTCTTGAAAATATCCTTTCATGAGGAACTTAGCTCTTTCATTTTTCCGTGCCGTTTGAAAGAAGGTCAATTGCATTGAACTTGTTATTAAAATTTAAGTTTATTTTGTTTTCTGTAATCACTTTAGATTGTGCTAAAAAAGGCTAGAGAAAGTAAATTTACCAATTTTATATCAATTACAATTTAACTATTCATAATTCGTAAGCCGTTATTTCCCATGTTTTTCGTATCTATATTTGGATTATATCTTGATTTTTACTAACTGTTGTATATTTCTCGTAAGCTATTTCATTTGGAACGTCCTTGGAAACTGATTGACAAAAAGGAGCTGGCGCACTGTTCATTTTGAATTGTGAGATGGATTTTTGTCAGTTTGTATTTTGTTGAATTTTTAATGTCACAACTTAATATTTAATTGAAATACTTTTTCAATACAAATGAGAATAAATTTGAGACTGATGGTTTTTTCTATCTTTGTTGTTTATTCTGGTTGGGAATAGGGATCCTCTGACTTTGAGGCAATATGCAGTTTTTTGAATGAAATCAAATTTTGCAGAATGAGTGGCAGTCTCTCGTTATTTGATTAACTTTTTTTAAAAGTTTCGACAGAATATTTGGTTATGGTTACAAATTATAAAAAGTTGTCTTTCTTGATTAAAAAAAAAGAACTAAAAATGTTGTATCAGTTTAAAACAAAAATGAAACGTTATAGCACATGTGTTTTGCATTGAATTGAGTAAATTCAATGAATTGAATTGAGTAAATGGGACACTCGAACATACCGTAGAAAACGATGTAAAATGAACTAAATATGATTTTAAAAAATGTGATTAGAAAATGACAAGTTTTAACCCCGATGATAGTAATAATTTTTTCTATCAAAATTTGTCTTGATTTTGAATAAGTATCCAATGTTCATAATATAATTTATCTTAGTTTTGGATTAATTGCATTAATGTAAACAATGAACTATCATTTTTTTTTTTTTTTTTTTTGTATTAGAAGTACTCCTAAAATTACATCTTAAAATCTTTTGCCATTACCATGGGGGAAAAAAACTAAAATTCTTTGAAAAGTAATGTTAAAAGCAGTTACTGTTTTTAAAAATTAATAAAAGTTAATAAAAGCTTTCAAACTTGCTCAATTTGATATTTTAATTTAGTACTAAATGTTTGAATAATTGATTTATAGAATTTCAAAATTTTGAAGATTATAACACTTACTATTTACATCTGTTAGGTTATAAGTAGATAAAAAAATGTTTGTAGAATCGCTCTTGTTATAACTGTAACCGAGACTGTTCTTAGCATCAGAAGTGCTCTGTAGCGACCACTTATCTTTGGATGGCGCCAATTATGATAAAAATTATATATAATTTACGATCATATTCACGCAGAATTTCAAGAACCATTATAAAACTCAGAATACATCGGTCTAAAATCTTAAAACGTCGCATATATTATCATTAACATAAAAAGCTTTCTTAAAAAATGTATTGGTGAAACATTAACGCGCATACACACACAGTCATAATAATGATTCTTTTGATAAACATCACGTGCCTTTATATGTTATAATTGTAACCGATGTCATAGGTAAAAGAAACGTTATGTGGAGTTTAATGCGAATTATATGCGGTATAGCATCATTATCTGCTCATACGAGGGTGAGTCGGAAAATAAGTTTTCCCTGTCGATTGTGAGCAGAGTTGTGTATTTAAGTTAAAAAATAGAATGAGACATTAAAGATATGTTTTTCCACATAAGTAACAAGTACATTGAGACATTTATCATACCACTTGATAAGCTTCAAAAAGCTCTCCAGAAAAAACTCAAGGCTTTGCATACGGAAAGAGTGTTTAGCGGCTTGTTTGACTTCAGCGTTGCTTTCAACTTCCTTGCGAGATTCTTCTTCAAAGCGGGAAAAAGATGAAAGTGACTTAGTGCGGGATCAGAACTGTATTGCAGATGGTATAGGTGCTTCTCCAACCAAGAGTTGCAGTATGGTTTTGCATTACCATCGCAGAGTGTGATCTCGCATTGTCATCCAACAACAGAATGCCAGATCTAAGAAGCCCAGGCCACTTTTTCCGAATCCATCTGCTTGATCGCTGCCGACCTGTACCGAATGGTGTATCAGTGTCTTGCACGTTCACGTGCTGTTTCGTCGTTCGACAAAAGCCGTTAAACGCTTCTTCCGTATGGTAAGCCCTGGATTTTTCTTGGAGGGCTTTTTGAAGCTTATCAAGTGTTATGACAAATGTCTGAATGTACTTGGTACTTATGTGGAAAAACTTCTTATCTTTAATATCGCATTCTATGTTTTGACTTTTATACACATTTTTGACCACAGTTGACAGGGGAAACTTATTTTCCGACTCACCATCGTACTTCAATGGAGGAAATACGTCACATATTTCCAGATCAAATACGTCAAATTCCAAGTGAGATAGAAAATAGAAGGTTTATTTCCAATACAGTAGAGGCAGGTGAGGAAAGAATAGGGTCGCTATGAAAAAACTGTCCATGTTTTATGCTTTGTTAATGATATGTATTATCTTTGTGTAACCTAACTTATATTAACAAATAATTGTTACATATCAGATAGTTTATCAAACATTCAATTTATCCTTTAACGGCCTATTATCTACTAATTACTTTAGTTTTAGCTTATCAGAAGATGCCATATTGCACGTGTTGGCATTGTAACCTTTAAAACTAAAGAGTATTTTAAAAATTTATATGAAGTGGCTCAAAATTTATCCCTAAACAAACGTTCCAAAGTCGCTTTAAACAAAAAACAAAAAGGTTTTTTAGTCCATTAGATTTGTTTGAAAAAAGCTACATTTTCCCCTCTTGGTTTTGTTCGATTCATTTAATTTGTTTACTCTTTATAAAGCTTTTATTATATTTCCTCAGAAAAGCATATTTTCTGAGCTTTCATATTAAAGAATTACAAATGTTGTTTTTACATTCTCCAGCGTGTACATTTTAACTTAAAACAAACCTTTTTGCAAAAATTTTAACTTCACTTAGCTGTTTCGTCGAGAAGAACCGTTTAATACCACTTCGCAATTCATTTCGTGCTAGGGAAAAATGTAATTTGATTTTCCCTCTTCCCGAAATGCGATTTTAAAGAGATTAATGCTGGAGCAGTGCGAGTAAAAATCTAAGAATCGCAAAAACTGGGAAAACTTTTTCCTTTCGTTTCTCTGATTTGCTGCTGCGGCTGCACTAAATTGCTCAAGTCTTTTCCAAGAATGCAGAAGTGTGTATGTTCAATTCTGTCTTAACACGAGTACGAAATCGATTATTGCGTCCACGTTTGCGTAATTTAATATCGTGGTCTTATTTATTTATTTTAACGAGCTTTTCTCCAGAGGTAAGCGCGTAATCGCCGCGAAACAGTCGGTGTTTCGTTTTAATGGAGAATTTATGTAGCTCAGTTAAAGCTAATTTGCGAGGTGCCAGTTAAAAGTTTTAGTCTTAATAAAGGTAAAAGGATCGAAATTTGCCACATTTGAGTTGATTTCCTACTGCAATTAATCTTTTTTTTTTCATAACTTGAAGCTCTTTGTACAGAATTTATAAAGAAATATTTCACTAGTTCTTTAAAGTTAACAATGAATGGTCCTTTTATAAACTTCGTGATTACTTTATTTTTTTCTACATTGAATTGAAGTAATAGGTAAAGCCATAGTTTTTATTTCTGAATGCATTGTAGTTTAGTGAAGTGAGAGCACTAAGTTCTTCCCCGATCCTTCATCTCCTTTCAGGTCATTTTGGAGGACAATAAAAAACTCTTGCAAATTGCCCTTTGTAATAAATAATATTTAAAATTGAAAACATAACTAATGAAAAGTAATAAAAAGAAAAATTACTTTGATATGAATAAGTTTACAATTATAAAGTAAAGATAAAAAATTGATGAAAAAAGTCTTGACTTAGAAACTTTTTTCTTGATGGGAGTAAGCTTGGCGATATACCTAGCCAATCCGGTTGCAGCAAAGGAGTTCGAGTTAAAGAGAGAAAATATTTAGTTATATAAGATGAGTTTGTGTCGAGTGAATCTTCTGTGAGTGGCTGATCAGAGAGGTCAGCTATTTTTAGATTTCTGTTTAGGTGAGAAGTTCGACCAATCATAGAGTAGTAGATGGAGGGAATTTAAGAATAAAATTAAAGGGTAAATATAATATTGTTTAAAGAGAACATATTTAGGAATTAAAGAAAAGGAGGATCAATTAGGATTGATCTGGGTCTGTGGAAATTAAGATCAGGTTTATATTTTTCGATGCTACTGATTGATTAACTCTCAGAGTTTTCAAATTTATTAAAGAAATTGGTAATATTTCTCCTAATCGTTTGTCTAATAGTGGGTATTTTACTCACGGCTCTGAGGACCCCATTCCCCATAAAGCAGAAAGCATTGAGAATTTTCCTGACAATTAAATATTGAGCACTTTCTAAATTCTTTAAGTGTATTAGTTATTCAATTATCATTTTTTATAATTTAATTTTGACTATTTCTAGCGAACTTCCGATTGCGTTGGTGTGAAGGTTTATGGAAGGAAAAGCCATAATTAAAAAACACCCCCCCCCTTTTCAATTAACTACTATCGAGATTTAATTCAGTTAATAAGGAGCAAGTCGATTTTAATCTTCTTTGAACACTTATATAATGAAAAAAATAATAGTACTTATCACAATAAATGCAGATACTCGACTGGATATCTTGAACTCCACCACGAGTTGTTCAATCACTTTTTCAGGTAGACAGGCAATTCAAATGTAAACTCTACTTTAATCTAACAACGCTTTCAATTACTCTGCTTTTCTCTTTCATTCAAGAACTCAATTCCTTAACTTTAAATAGAGTTTTTTTTTCCTTTTGGCATAAATTGCGGTTACTTTACAGAAAGATTTTCCAATAAAACAAAAAATGAAATCCCTTTAGGATTGGTATTAGGTTATTGGTTATTTTCAGCACGTGCAAGAAAAGGTGTTTCTGAGCCAGTTGAGAAGATACACACAAATATATATATAATCCAACACATTTAAAAGATATTTATTCGGATCAGTAGCTTTTTCCTTCCCCAATCCAATTAAAATGTAAAATAAAGAAGAAGAAAAAAGGAAATTTTTTTTTTTTGATAAATGGCATTCTCGTATCTTGAAACACCGATGATTGATGGATTGTCGCTGGACCCCAGTGGTCACGGGCTTGTGACCGGCATGTCAAGAACGAGTTATGTTGCCACTGTTCACTCGCCATGTAGTGGGGCTCAGGGCCGCCGCGTGGGTATTAGGCGCCCTTGTTCAAGTTAAAATTCGGCGCCCCTTTATGGGGTTCTGTTGCACTCTTATAAAGTGCTACAAATAAAATGTGAAATACTCATTTATAGTATTCGAAATTTAACTTTCGAACTGAAAAGCTTTAAAATTATAATATTAAAACACGTTTGTCTTATTGCTTTTTTTAAATTATTTCATAATTTTAAAAACAAAGCAAAAATGATAGAAAATTTTTAAATTATAAAATATAAAAATTAGAAAATATATTCATATATATATATATCGATTCTCCTAGCTTTAGCAGCTACAAATCAATTCCTTTATATTTAATTTATCCAAAATTTCGCTCTCTATGGATATAATTGACAAGTCCTATAATCTCTCCTGCGCCATAGTAGATCGCATGTAGTTTTATTATAATTTTAAGTTTTGAAAAACTTGTTCTCCAGTAGTCACCGAAACTGGCAGGGTTAAAGAAATCCGTAAAGCTATTGCAATATTTGGAAATGTATCGATAAGATTGTTTTCATAAATATATGTTAAAACATCAATCGGTGACATATCCTCTTTGGTAAAACATCGCAAAGATTTTATTTCTTCGGAAAAATTTAATCCATCAATGTCCTTCTCATTAACGTTTTTAGTATCCGAAAATTTTTTATCCAATTCTTTGCAATGTTTTAAAACTTTGTTGTCTCTCCAATTTTTTTAATTTAATCCATCAATGTCCTTTTCATTAACATTTTTAGTATCCGTTAATTTTTTTGAGAACATGTTTCTAAAAAAATATTTATTGCCCTAAATAATAAAAAAATCAATTTTCATTTCATTTACAAAATGCATCATATGATATTCTCAACATATTATTTGAAAGTCGAAAGCCCATTTATGTCATTTGCTACTAAATAAAGATTCAAGTAAAGATGCTAATTTAACTGAAAATTTAGAAACAATATTTTTTTTCAGAAAATTTATTTTTCAGAATTTAGTGTGAAATTTTTTCTTCTTTCTGCTGATTCAAAATATTTAAGTAAATTAAACCAATATTAATACAAATTACTAAAAAGCATTTGTTATAAGCAATTGAAATATTGAAAACACACACACACACACACACATCTTAGGTACATAATAATTATAAACATTCAAAGAAAAAGCTATAATTATTAGTATTTTTTTTGATTATTTGGAAATTGAAATTGTATATCAGAAATAGATAAATCAAATTCTGCCGAATTAAGGGTAAGATTTATCTGGGTTTTATAGAGATAAATAAAAAGTTGCTTTTTGTATTATTTTGTTAATTTAAAAGATAAAAGTTTTTCTTAATTCTTTTCTTTTTATGAAAAAAAAATAGACTGGACGTTACTAAGCGAGGAGGTTTAAGGTAAGACCTAACTAAATTTATGCTAAGTATTAAAAATTTGTAACTAAAGCGACATAAAAGCCTTGTTTTTACTCTCTTATTATGTGTAACAGGTACTAAATTTTAACTTTTATCTAATAAATGTTTAAAATTAACATGTATTTTTTAGTTTGTCACACAACACTTCACTACAGATAGAAAAGTAAATGTGTTTTTAAAATAGCAGCGAGCTACCACAGTATACCAACTATCCAAAACACATTTGAAGTTCATGAATTTGCAAAAATTCAATATTAAGTATGCTAGGGCCCAGATCGAAAGATATGACAAGTTTGAAATCCTCTGTTCTAAGCTATGGTGCTGATGCGTACTGTTTTTTATTTCATAACTCAATACAAATACTCATATAATTTAAACTGTACAAAATATATATTGTGTTACAGGTACTCAGCTACTCTCTTCTATAAACTTGCAAATTTTCTGCCAGTAAATTAATGTTTTCATAGAAATTTTTAATAATTACAGAGCAATCTAATTTTACTGTGAATATTTAAAAAAAAAATTTTTTTCAGATTGCAATTCATTAAAATTCCCTTCAGTTTGATTATTAGAGGAATATCTAAAATTTTAATTTTACAATTTCTTTGTCATTTGGTTGAATTGTTTGGCAATGTTTGTAGGTTTATGTATAAAAAATTTACAAATTTAATGAAAATTTATGCAATAATACTTATGTAAGAATATTTTTTGATCTTTGTATGTTTGAAAAGTTACATCGTATACATACCTTACAAAAGATAGTATCATTTTTTAAGAACTGTTATATTCAACTCTTTTTTTTAAAAAATAATTCTGTACAGATATAATGCTTGACATGAATTTTTTTTCGTAAAAGTTAATGTACATTACGTACTGTACCATTACGTACATAAAGTACATTAACAATTTTTTATAGTTTTTATTTTGTTTTATATTGGTTTATATTTAAGATATTAAGATTGTACAATGTTCGAAGAACTGTTGTATATCCGTTGATTTTTTTTCAATGATACTCTACAGCTACGAAAAAGTAAAATATCGTATACATAAAATAAAAAATCTCAAAAATGAAAAAAAAAAACACTTTTTCTTCTTCTTTTTGTGATCTGAAGTAAATTTCAAATGCTTACGATATGAGTAGGTTATTCCAGAGTAATATATTTCTCAAAAAGTAAGAATAATTTTAACACAAATGTGTGTATTTCAATAACCAATTGTTCAGTGAATAATCTGGTTACGATAAATTTGAATTTTTAAATCTTTGTATGATGCAGACATACACAGTGTTATATTCAGAATATGATGAATTGCGCACACACAAATATAAATCACATCACAAACGTTGTACATCAAATGAAATTTTCAACAAAGAATAATTCTACAAAATTAAGGCAAAAAATTTCATATTAACCAGCCTTTCTATCATTTACACATGTTGTAAACATTAATTTACAATCAACTTTTGTTTCCTTATTTATTATAAAAGCAAATCTTTCTGTTTCTGAAAGCTAGTTTTCTGTAATATCATTTGAATCAAGAATATTTTACTGCATTTATTTTTATTACTTTTTTATAAAGAAAAATTCAGATAATTTATAAAGTAAAGTGAATTCTAGACCAGAAATCGGTATATTTTTAAGAAAGAAACAGTTGTTAGTGAAACAAGATATCGAAAGTATCAGACACCTACTTGACATGCATTTCCGGGGAAAAGGTCCCCATCCCAGCAACAGTTGCGTTCAAGACTGCCATGCTCCAATTAGTAGCTTTAATATAATTTAATATTTACACACAGGAATAAACACATTTTCCATTCCTTAAAAAATGAAGAAATATTTGCAGATATTTTTTTATTTATTTTTATTTCTATACCTCAATGAAGTGAGATCAGTGTCAAGATATCAATGCTAGAATTTAAACTTCTGAAGTTTCGTAAAAAAACCTTCAATACCAGTGCTACCTTAAGTACTACTTTTTGGAATTTCATGTTTACACTAATAAGTAAACTGAAAAACTGTTCTTTCATAGAAAAGTGTGTTTTTGGAAGATGTATTCAAGCAAAAAACAAGTATTCAGCATATTAATCAACATAAAAGTACTATAAAAGTCCATTGAAATATATATATAATATAGACAAACATCTCTTAAAATTAGCTGATGTAACACGGAAAATTTATGAAGTAAAAAATATTTTTAATGAGATTTCATTAAGCTGGACATTATTTCGCTGCCTCCTTTGTAAACGAAAGCAAATAATAAATGTATGTTTTGATTTTATTTTAATATGGTAAAAATGTTTGTAAATTTTTTAAGCCTCAAAGGAAATACAAAATAAATCAAAAGTAAATTCATAATTACCGTTGCAAGTTTAAGGCTGTTTTTCGGTCAATGTTAAAGATAGGATCAAACGGGAAGCACATTTGCCGGCAGGAAAAAGCCTCCAATAATAATTAAAATTTCTATGGCTATAAAAAAATTTATTGTTTAGAGGATAGTGTTCTTTGAATTTTGATTTTTGAAAAAAATACGCAGTTTTCAGCGTTATTGCAAAATGAAATTTGAGTTTTCTAGTTAAAGTATAGGAAGTGAAAACGCAAAGCACATTTTAATAGAAAAAAATTGATTTTTTCGAGTAGAATTAAATAGTATATTAGAAAGCATGCTTCCCTCTTTTGACTAGTGTAGCCAGAATTAAGTT